>CM053416.1:15813749-15850363 GCA_028644305.1 Xerus rutilus
AGTCAGAATGGCAGCTATCCAAAATACCAGCAACAATAAGTGCTGGCGAGGATGTGGAGAAAAAGGTACACTCAAACACTGCTGGTGGGATTGCAAATTGGTGCAACCAATCTGGAAAGCAGTATGGAGATTCCTTGTTGTCTTTTGATTTGTAATCAAACTGTAATTATCTTATTTTTTGAATTAGGTTTATTGAACTATTTCTATATAGTAAAATGAGCCCTTTCGGATATACAGGTCTGCAGATTTTGATGAGCTTAAACCTTAAAATATCCATCAAGATATAGTTATTTTTGTCCTCCCGGAAAGTCCCATTTTATATTGTCACTAGTAGTATATGAATTCCAATCTGTTTGCATCTTCCTTAGTATTTGGTATTTCCATATTGTTCTTTTCTTTTTTAGATTTTAATAGCTAAAAAAGTAGTAGTGGCTGTGCAGTGGTAACTGAGTTTTTTCATTTCACCTAAAACGTGGCTAGTGAGATTAAGGAAATGGATATATATATATATATATATTTTTCAAATAAGATTTTTTAAACCTTTATTTATGTATTTTGTATGTGGTGCTGAGGATCTAACCCAGTGCCTCACGCATGCGAGGCAAGCGCTCTACCACTGAGCCGCAACCCCAGCCCAAGGAAATGGATATTGAAGTTTATTTGGTTTTAATTAAGTTCAGATACAATGAAGTTACTAGAGGTTATTGTGTTGGATAGTACAGCAAAAGATGGCAGATTGACTTCTTCATGGTGAGTCTTCCAACTCGCAGGTGTGGTATGGGTATAGGTATGAGTGTGTGGTATCTAGTATAGGTAGAGTATCCTTTATCTGAAGTATCTGGGACCAGAAACATTTCATAGTTCAGATAGATTGTGGAGTGTTTTACATTCATATTGAGATGTCTAGAGGATGGTCCCCAAGCACAAAGATGGTCCCCAAGAACAAAGTTTGTATGTCTCATAAACACCTGAAAGAATTTGTACAATATTTTAAATAGGTCCCCCTTTTGATGGGTGGCTTGTCACATGAGGGTTAGGTGAGGAAGTGTTCTCTTGTGACATTACGTTGGTGCATTTTGTAGCTTTTTACATTAGGGGTGCTCAGCCTATAATTTGGATCCATCTCACTAGACAGATTGCTCTGTAAGTTATTCTCCCTCTATCCCTCCTTTCCTCTTGGAGATCCTGTAGAGTTCTTTCTTCCTTAAAAGCAGGTCACTTGGCCTAGGGGTGGGCTCACTTGTTTTTCTTCTGTTTTAAGTGCTGAGGATTTTGGAATGCTAATTGGTTTGTTGGAGAGGCTTCTTGATCTGCTCTTCAGTGAGCTGTAGTGGTCTGGCAGAACTTGAGAACTTGCTTGCCTTTTGAAGCGCTCGAGGCTTGAACTGGGCATGCTAGGAAGTGCTTTACCTCTGAGCTGCACCCCAGCTGAGAGACACATTTAATCCAGCTTGTTAGCCTTAGTAAGTGTGGAATTGTTCATAATTTCTTCCTTATCTCCAAATGTCTGTAAGAGTTGGTCTTTTTTTCTTGATTTTAATATGCTACCCTTTTTAACAACGTGAAAAAAGCACAATGCTTCAAACTACTAGAAAAGCACAAAAAAGTAACCTAAGAGCCTTTGTTCACCACCTAACATTAATAAATGTCAACATTTGCCACATTTACTTTTTGACAGTTTGAATTAAAAATTCTTAACAGTGCACATCATCTGTCATTTTCAGTGAACACCTTTTTTCTGGACTCCTTCCTCCTCAGGGCCTTTCCTGACCACTGTCACTGCAGTAGGTACCCCGCACCCCTGTGTCTAGCTTCCTGTTTTTCACACCTGTTTATCTGAACCCACTCTCAGCTCATACCTTTTGTATGTGTGCAAAGTCTGTTCAGTGGTGTGCTGTACACACCCCTGACCATCTTGTTTTTTCCCTCTACACTGTTTGAGATGTAACCATATTGACAGTAGGTCTGGTTTGCACATTTTAACTGTTGTATAGTGTTTCATTGGGTAACACAGCTTGTCCATTTTTCAGCTAGGTAATAGGTTGTTCCTGCTTTTCTGTGACACACAATGCTGTTGTGTATGCCTTTGTAAATACATCCTCTGACAGCTGGCAGATTTTTTTCAGCTAAGATACTTCTAAGTGGTGATGCTGGTTGCAGACTGTGGGCTTCTTCCATTTGTCAGATGACTTAGTGTATCTGGTCAGCAGCAGGATTCCCATTTTCCTACATGATACCAACATTGAAGCTCTCAGATTTCATAGGGTGGGTCTAAAGGGTGGTAAATGGTAATTCATTGTCCTAATATATCTTCCCTTACCAAGACGGCTAAACAATTTTTATGCTTGTTACCTGTTTGAAATGCTCCAGAGTTGGGATTGGGACATTGAGGGTTACACTCTTCTAGAACTTACTTCCTGAGGTATAATGTGGACTCTAGCAACTCTCTACCCTGATTCTGTATAGTCACCTCTTATGTCCTTCATCCTTTGTTTTTAGTTATCTGTTAGTTTAGGGGACAAAAGAACAGCAGTGTGTGCTCATCTTGTTTTTCTTTCTGTTGTTCTAGTTGTCAGATAATGTTGCAGCTTCTCAACTGTCTCCTTTATGGCTGCTCCTTTCTCAGAATAGGAAGACGGAGCTTCCCCACTCTGTTTCCTTGTTCTGGTAGCTGTCCTTCTCTTTTGAAGACCAGCTGGGTGCCATCATTAGGTTACCAGGTTCAAGAGTCAGAGCTTTGCAGTCTTTGGGTGGGAATAATAGACCAAGATTAAGTCAGGCTCGCAGCAGTCTGAATTGGAAGCACAATGCTCAAGGTATCCCATCAGCTCTCCTTGGCTAGGTGTGAAGTCTTAGGAAGCCTGTTGGATGATGAGCTTGGTAAGTCTGGAATTGAGAAGGACAGGTGTGTTTGTGTATAGACTTGAAGGCACGGCTCCATCTGTGCCACATTAGATGGGTGGGATTGTCATTGTCCTCTGGGTACATTTTGTAAGTACAGTGTGCTAACCACTTGGACCACTGGAGCTCCCCTGTGAGCATTTTAAGTCCACTTCCAGAGATTGTTAATGCACCTTGGTGTGAAATTCTTAAGGGTTAAATTTCTTTCCCAGCCTTTCCCCCTGGTTTTTAGGAATCAATAGTTAATGATTGATTTTCATCACAGCATGTCTTAGGTCTGCTTCAATTGAAGAAAAAGTTTTTGGTCATTTTAATAAAGAATAATATACTACAGATCTTAAAATATGATTCAGCCTTAGGATGTATCATGTATTGGTTTTCCGTAGAAGTGCAAATATGTTGCTTTGATGTTCTCTCTCTCTCTCTCTCTTTCTCTCTTTCTTTAAAAAACAAAACAAAACAAAAAACAGAAACAAAGCAGGAACAGTGGTGCACGCCTGTAATCCCAGCAGCGCTGGAGGCTGAAGCAGGAGAATAACAAGATCAAAGCCAGTTTAAGCAATTTATCGAGGCCCTGTCTCAAAAATAAAAGGGCTGGGAGTGTGGCTCAGTGGTGAAGTGCCAATCCCTGTGCTCAGTCCCTGGCACCTAAATAAATAAATAAATAGGGTAAATAAAAGCTTAAAAAGCTCGTAGATCCCCATGTGATTGTAAGAAATGCTACAGCACATTCCGTGTGCTGTTGACCTTGTTTTTCTCAGCAGTGCTGTCTTACACAACCGTGGTATAGCATGCCATCCAGGAAATGGACATTATGGAACTCATAGACTTTTTCTTGCCTTCCCCTAGTTTTACCTGTACTCTCTCAGCACGTGCTTACTTCTGTGTGGTGCTGCCCTGGGTAGTTTGTAGTGATACAGGATGGTCTTCTCACAAGAGCCTTCAGGCTGCTCTTGCACAGTCATTGGGTGGTACATGGTTCTCCATCCCGGACCTACTGATAAGAGTGGAATGTGTCGGAAATTTCTGAACATTATGTCCTAAATGAGAAACTTATTTTCTTGATTTTCACTAATTTTACCTAAAGTGCATGCTTGAAAACGCAACTTGTACAGAACAAAATGGAAGACTATTTTGAAAATTAAACAAGCTTATATATTAATTGAAGATTGAATTTAAAATTTTCATTTAACAGCTTCATTTCCATATAATTCATATTCCATACAATTGCTCACTACACAGTTCAGTGGTTCTCAGTGATTCTGTGCAGTTGTGCAGCCACCACACAGCTTTTGTTGTGTTGTGTTTTGAAGCATTCGCAGCCCCCAGGTTTCCTAGTGTGTGTTGCAGCCAGCCCTTTCTCCCTAAGCAGCCAGGGACCGGCTTGTAGAAGTCTCTGTAGGAACCACAGTAGATAGACTTTTTTGGTCTGGTTTCTTTAACTTAGTATGTTTTTTTGATATTTGTCTGTGTTACTTCATTCCTTTTTATTGCTGTGTAGCATTTTCTTCTATGAATAAAAACCACATTTTCTGTATCTTCTAGTTGTTAAATATTACCATTCTTTCCCATTTATTGCTATTGTGAATCATGTTGCTGTAAACATTTGTGTAGCAGTCTTTGTGTGGACATGTGTCTTTGTTTCTCATAAGTAGATACCTAGGAGTAGATGGCTGAATTTTATAATTGTACGTTTAACTTTTTAGGAAACCTTTTAACCTTTAAGGAAAACAAACACAATTTTCCAAAATAGTTGTTTCATTTTGTATGACCACTAGCGTGGTTCCAGTTTCTATCTCCTCATCAATACCTAGTATTATTGTTTTTATTATAATCTTTTGAGTGGGTGCATTTCGAAACTTCCTTGTGGTTTTAATATTCATTTTTCGAATGACTAGGATACTTAGCATCTTTTCTTATGCCTAGGAGACACTCAGATCTTTCTTTTTCTGGTTTGAACTCAGGGGCTTGAACTCAAGGGCACTCGACCACTGAGCCACATCCCCAGCCCTGTTTTGTGTTTTATGTAGAGACAGGGTCTCACTGAGTTGCTTAGCGCCTCGCCGTTGCTGAGGCTGGCTTTGAACTCGTGATTCTCCTGTCTCAGCCTCCCAAAGTGCTGGAATTACAGGCTTGTGCCACTATTGCCCGGCTTCATAGATCATTTTGGGTCAAATTTGTATTCAAGCCTTTGCTCTCTTGAGGATTTGGCTTGTGTTTTTGTTGTCTGTTTTCTGGGTATGTACACCCTTTAAAAACAAACGGACCTTTTCATTTTCCTGTTGGTGTCGTCGTCTTTTTTTTTTTTTTTTTGTTGGTGTCTTCTGAAGAGCAAGAGATACTAATTTTGGTCTTCTTTTTTTTTTTTTTTTGTTTTGTTGGTGTCTTCTGAAGAGCAAGAGATACTAATTTTGGTAGAGTCTGTTGTGATCCTAGTATGTGTGTGTCTCCAGAATTCCATGTGTGGGGCCCTTTAGAGGGTTAGGTTGTGAGGGCCCACTCTCATGAGTGGTATGCATGCCCTACCAAGGGCCCATGCAGGTTTTTGCCTCTTTCCTCCTGTGAGAATGCACAGAAGGCCCTATCTGTGAGGAACCACCCCCACCAAACTCAGCCTGCTCAAGCCCGGCTAGTTCCAGGCTTTGGAACTGAGAGCTGTCCATTTTTGTTCTTAATGACCCAATCTCAGGTATTGTAGTTATAGTAGCCTAAATGGTCTCAGAGTCCAGTTTATAATCTCTCCCTCTTATGTAGAACTACATTTTTTTAAAGAAAGAAAGGTAGGAAAGAATGATATATACCTTATGTACGTTTTTAAAGTCTGTTTCTAAAACTGTGTTGGAATATTACCTTTACTCTTCTTGGTTTTTATTTCCTTATCCACCAATGAAGAGATAATTTGCAGATCTCTACTTTTTCCACAACCTTTCTAGGTATATTATGAATCTTATGTGAAAAGTTGGGTTTTCATCGTCTTACTTTGTAGTGAAAAATATTCTTAGCCTAGGGCTGCTCTTGATATTTTTATGAAGAGCAAATTTTTAAGCTTGATTGAGAATACACTAAGTATATTTATTATTATACAGTATTTAATGTGTTTGTAATACATATTTATTCTAATACCAAGTCCAAACCAATTATTAGAAATGTAGGCTTACCAGTGTATCTTTGAGGTCTGTTTTCTATAGATAGATACTAGTAGCAAGGGAAATTATTTAAAGTCTGTAATTTCTCCATTTAAAACTGCTAAGTAAAAGACTGTTGCTATTTGAGCCCTTTTTTTTTAAATTGCTGTCGAGATCAAGTACAATAATGTAGATCTGACATGAGATTTGCCAGGTTTTTGTTATCTTTTTTTTTTCTCCCTTCATACTGAGTATTTCAGTGATGTCCCGTTTGCTGTTAGCTCATTAGTACTAATTATCAAAGTAGGAAGTAGATATTGAGTACATACTGTGTAAGAAGTATGTACATACTGTGTAAGAAGGAGAAAGTCTGTTGAAGGAATACAAAATCTGTACTTACTGTGGCATGGGGACTGGGTTTCTTACTCCTCTCATCATCTGCACTTGCCTGGGCAGCAAGCTGAGAATACTGGATTTAAAGTGAGCCTCTGGTGGCTTTCAGAACAGTCTCAAGCTAAAGAGAGCATTTGATTACTTTTCCTGAACCCTTGGCATTTCTGGGCATCAGCTATCTTCTAGTCTTCAAGTGTGCCCTTTGCAGAAGTGTCCTGGTCTTTGGAGCATTGTGTAGACTGCTCCAATTGCCATATTGGCGATTGTCATGATGGAGGTGAGAATCTGTGGGAGTCTGAAATCATCTTTCAGATGGGACATGGACCCTTGTCTGAGTTATCTTAGTTTGTACTGCTATAACAATCCCTGAGGCTGAGTAATTTATAAAGAATAGAAGTTTAAGCCGGCGCAGTGGCGCAAGCCTGTAGTCCCAGCACTTAGGGAGGCTCAGACAGGAGAATCGTGAGTTTAAAGCCAGCCTCAGCAACGACGAGGTGCTAAGCAACTCAGTGAGCCCCTGTCTCTACATAAAACACAAACTAGGGCTGGGGATGTGGCTCAATGGTCGAGTGCCCCTGAGTTCAATCTCCAGTACCAAAAAAAAGAAGAAGACGTTTAACTTGGGATGGTGGTGCACACCCATAATCCCAGCTATTTGGGAGGCCGAGGCAGGAGTATAGCTAGTTCAAGACCAGCCTCAACAATTTAGCAAGATCCTGTCCTCAAAATAAAGAAAATAGGCTGGGAATGTAGATGTAGCTTAGTGTTTGAACCCAGAGCGTCTTTGGATTTGATCCCATGTACAGATAAGTAGGATTTTTTTTTTCCTGGCTAAAAAGTATAATTCGTTTAAATTTGGTGGTTTTATGGGGAGAAAGTAATATGAATTTCATTGACACGGCATTGAGAAACTACTTAAACGAAATAACCCTGTGAGGGAGAGTATGCGAGACACGTTGGAGGAGTGTGTTCAGCTTCTGTGCAAGGCTACTCCCATCAGAAGGAGCTGTCGTTGTTGAAAGGCTTCTCCTTTGTCTTGTTGAGTTATAGATGGAGCACCTGATTCTTGCTGTCATTTCACTTTTCCCAGCACAGATTTGTTAATGTGGGGAGTACTTTAATACACATGTTGTGATTTTTTAAAACTCTCATTGTCTTGGACTTTCTTGGAACAGATTTGAGTTTGGTGTTTTCAAGTCTTAGGCGTGTGGCTCATGATGTAGTAGTCTGATCCTGCCCTCTTATCCCCACACTCATGAAGAGAATGGACCAGCTGTCCACCCCCAAGACAGCTGGGTGTTTTCCCTTAATTACACTGGTGGAAGCCTGTGTTGCAGACTGGAAATGTGCCCAGCAGGCGACTGGACCTTTAGGCTTTCCCCCAAGTGTGAAAGTTTGGCTTCCATTGGTTACTTTTCACCATGCAGTTTAATTGGGTTCTCTCCACAGTGCTAGAGATGGGTTGCTTTTCTGTTATTGAACATATTCTCTGGAACACTTGTTTGTCAGTGTCTGGGAGTTGGATGGGGGAGCATTTTTGAAAGGAATGTTGACTGATCAGGGGACTTGCGCCACTGCTCTGTCTCTAGGCTTTTCTGCTTCTTATAAGTGTTTCTACAGAAAAAGATCTGAGAAATAACAGAATCCCATTTGGTGCAAGATGGAAACAAATTTGGATTATTTATTGTCTCTTATTTGCACTGTTAGTATAGCTTTTTCAAAGATTGGTTGATGCCCTTCTGAATCTTTGCAGAGTGAGGAGTAGCCAGCCTCGCTGTGGCCTCTGCAGACATATGACTTCTCAGGTGCATTTGTGGTCCTGGTCACCTGGGAGATGGTTTTAGTGGGATATCAGAGATACTTTTTTCCCATTACTTTCCATAGATTAACATTGGGGTGGCTTCTTGCCATGGATTTATAAATTGGCAAATCAATAATCTTTGCTATTTTTTATGTAAAATCTGCCCTTGCTAAGGGTGAGCACTCACCCTCCATGTGTATAATGTCTTAGGCTCGTGTTCTGAGATGTCTGTATTGCTTACGATAGGCTTTAATTTCCAAGTAGCTCATAGCAAAAGAGAAGTAAAAACCATGGTTAAAACTTGTAGCATAGCGAAAACATGCCTTATTTATTTCCTCTTGAGCCATGTAAATTCAAACTTACTCCCTTTGGTAAAGCAAAGGTATGATGGACATGAGATGCTGTTAAGAAAGTCAAGGGAAAAAAAGTGAGAGGGAATTTCATTAAAATAGGGGAAAGGTTAGTACAGTAGAGGAAGGGGATTGAGGAGGCGGAAGAAAGCCTGGGAGAAGAACAGTGGAGTTCAGCCGGACTTCCCTGTGGGCGCGCGGGTGCGTGGATGTGGCACAGTGGGTCCTGGCACCGGTGTGTCTGCAGTGCACTAAAAAACAAAAACAAAACTGAACTAAATGGATCGAAGGGGAATCAGTGGAGTAGGAGGGGGAGTGCTGGGGACTGAATTGGAGCTGGTTGTGGTCCATGGTTTTGTGATTATGTCAGGGTGTGTCCTGATGTGTATAACCAAAAAGAATTTTAAAAACGCTGTTAAAGTTGAATTTATAGGCACTGGGGTTGCGACTCAGCAGTAGAGTACTGGCCTAGCACATGTGAGGCACTAGGCTTGAACCTCAGCACCACATAACAATAAACAAAGGTATTGTCCATCTACAACTAAAAAGAAAAGTGGAATTTATAAAATATCTTTTTATATAAGACTTAAATAGTTCATTTAACTTCAGTTTTTTGAAGAAATCACTACATACACACTTGGGTGCTTCTGCGCACCAGAGAACATTTCTCCTGACAGTGTCCAGAGCCTTCCACTGACCAAGGCAGGGCCAGTGACACAGGAAACATTTGAATGTAGTTTCAGACTTGAAGTAGTTGACTCTGAAATGCAAGGAGAGGAGGTGAGTTGTGCTAAGCTTGACAAGCATTGTAAAATGACACTTCTTCATGCCTGTCATCGCTCTTGATAATTATCCTGAGAGACCTCCACTTTCTCTTGTTTTTTTTTTTTTTTTTTTTTTTTTTTTGGAAGGCAGTGTGGTGAATTGAGAGGACAGCTAGTGTCTGGCAAGGGAGTGTGGAGATCTTTGGGCTCTCTGTGGGCACTGCCCCAAGCACTTTGTATCCACCAGCACGTTGCCTGAGCTTTCCTGGCTTTTTTCCTGATCTATAAAACAAAGGCTCAACTCCTGCCCGTTGTTTGTCATTGTGTGGTTCAGATTGAGAAAGGTTGTGGAGCTCCACGGACATGCTGTGTTATACTCAGTCCTCACGTGAGATGACAACACTGACCTTGAGACGTTACCTGCCACATGTTTCCGGTTTTTTAGTGACCCGCACAGTTAGTGAACACCACAGTCCTTTCTTCAACTGGTGATAATGTACTTTGGCTGCCCAAATTATTTGCAGTTTTCACATGGTTCTTTTTGGTCCCTCACTTTATACATACGTATAATATTATTTACATATTACATATAATTTTTAAAGAAAAAAGTTCTACATGTTCTGTACAGATGTAATTTTTTTAAAAAACAATTTCGACCTGCCGTTTGCTGAATTCATGATATAGAACTTATGAATAGGAAGGGCCAACTGGATGTATTTCTAACAAAGCTTTTTTATATCACGTGAAAAAAAATAGAGGCTTTAGAGCTGAAATGTGCGTGGGAGTCCCTCATGTGGTGGCATGCCTCTGAACTCGGCTTCTGGTCAGTTCCTTTCCCGTTTGCCAGCACAAAGTTGGAGTCCCTCCTGTGACACCCTGTCTAGACTCATAACTGTTGTCTTCCATACCTAAGAAGAACGTCGCACAGAGCTGCCACAGCTCTGCCCGCCCCTGGAGGGCAGGGGTTGTTAGATGGCCAGCACCTGACGACCGTGGGCACAGTGGAATGCTCACGCGCATGCTGCTGCTGCGTGGGGCGGTGCCGTGGGACCCTCAGCGTGGTCTCTGGGCCCAGAGCCTTGGCCTCCGCAGGGAGAGGATCACAGGTGTGTCCTTGTTAACACCATGCCCAGCCAGCTGGACCCACGACCACTGCCTGGCAGGAGTGAAGAAACGCCGACAGGTTCTGAGTGGTGTGAGGCCCAGGCCTGCCAGGCAGGGAATGAGCCAGCATGGCATCTGGAAACAAACAGGAGGTGTGAGGCTCTCAGAAGACCTGATGGACACTGCTTGCGCTTCACCAGCCGCTGTCTTAAAAGGTCACCACCATCGCTGGGCCACTCGTGCCATGTTCTCTTTTGTGACATTGTCATTTTGAAAGAATTTCTTGAAAATAAGTGGGATTGTGATGAAAGCGAGAAAACAACAAAATAGATGTGTGAAGTATAGAGAGACCTCACGGATTCTAAGTCTGAATTATTGAGAGGTATCTAGGGGCTAATGAAGCTTGGCACAGAGTGGTGGTTGGTAAATCTCTGCCGAGTCAGTAAAAGAGGCTTTAGGATGTAATCAACAAGATTGACAGGAGGAGTGGTCTAGGCAAAAGGCGCATGACACCGCACTGTGGAGGTGGGAGGCCGTAGGTCTGGCTTGCAGTACTTGTGAGGACCCTTCCTTTCGAAGGAGGCTAGAGTCTGATCAGTGACCATGGAAGGGTGAACTTTGCCCTTTGTTCTGATAACTCAGCTCAGGTGAGCTTCACTTTGATCTATCCCAGGAGGAGGGGTAATAATCATTCATCAAGTGACCTTTTAAAAGCCAGGCCCAGTGCAAGGCATTTGAAGGGTGTTCTTTAACTTTACAGCAGCCATGAAGGTGCTTGTTGTGACCCTATTTAAAGACGAGGACAGAAGCAGCCCATCCAGAAACAACAGATAGCAGACTCACGTTGTTGCCAGGAGGCAGTTCCAGAAAGCAGAGCAAGGTGGGCAGCTGGTTGCTGTTTATGGAGGCTTGTGCCTTGCAACAGAGACGGAGCTGGTCTTGCTTATTTTCGCAACAAGTACCTTGTTCTTGTTCTGATTGTTTACTAAAGGAGTAAATCAGATCTTTAAGTTCGTTCTCTTGTGTGGAATCAGTGATCTTACTGTTAGGAAGGATCAAACTTTACTAATATGTATTACCTGTTTGAAAAAGAGCACCTGAATGGGGTGCTGGTGGTACTGTATTGGGAAAGCTGAATTTCTGGAGTACAATAGCAGTTATATACTTTTGAAAGAAAAATAAGTACTCCATCCAGTAATGTAACTCCCCACGTCATTGAACAACTTGATATTAAATATCCAAACAAGAAATGAAAATAAAATTTTCATCACATATTTGTACCCAGCGTACCTGTTGTTTTCTTGTGTAGATAAATGTTCAGCTCCAGTGTCCCCGAGTCTCTCTCTGCATTCTGGCAATTTTAATAGTTTGTTGACCCGTATTTGACTTGTCTTTTCAATTCTTGTAACTCCGATGTGGTTGCGGCCTGAGTGATGTTGAGTGCACTCCCCCTGGTTCTTGGGACCCTGGATCAGATCCTGGAGAGCTGCCTGTCTGGGACACAGCAAGCACATGCGGATCCTGTGCTTGCCTTTCTCTGGTGGTTTTGTTTGTTTCTTGTTGTTGCTTGGGTGTTTTGGGGGATGGTGATGGGGATAAAAAGATGCTTCTCTTGGACAGACATCACTCATTTTGTTTGATGCCAGTTTGGGGGATTTTACCCAAAAGCTAAGGTTTCTTGCCTACATGCTGGGGTTTCAGCTAGAAGTATGCAAGGCAAAACTGCTTGCTTTCAGGGTAGTTTTATTTCATCCCAGCATGGCAGACCCACTTTCGTTTTGACACCAGCGTCCTTGTCAGGAAGGATACGAAGACAGTGAGTGTGGTTCCTCACCTGTGTGGGGACCCCAGCAACTGGGCTCAGCCTGGGAAGAAGAGGAGGGAAACACCTGATGTGTGAGGCAGGTTCTGAGCCCCTGCTTAGGAGTGCTGTGCTTAGGAGATCCGCCCCTCACCAGGACTGCACAGATTCCCCCGGGAGCTATCTAAAACACTCTTTTCTAGGTGCGTCCTCTCTCACAGCCCGTTAAGTGAGAATCTCTGTTGGTGGGCCAGAGCATCATTGCTCTCCTAAAGCTTCCCTGGCTGATCTGTGCTGATCTGTCTGGTCGGATTTGCCAGCTATTGCTCTCTAAAGGTGAGCATGCTTGCGAGTCACTGGGATCCCATGAGGTTGCCCACCAGTCTGCTTATTTCTTCAGTAGCTTATGATTTTCCTTCCTACCAGGGCTCTGTTTCCATATTTCCTTGCCTGTGATCTCCCATCCTTGACACTTCCCTCCCTTGTAAACCTGGTTTATTCTCTGGGCTTAAATGAGGGAAGAGGACACTTTCTTTGAAAGTTGTCATGTGTTTCTCTCTCCTTTGGGAACACTCCTCAGCTGCAGTCTTCTATGAACTTGTGAATACTGGCTTGCTTGGCTCCTTTATTAGACCAGACTCTATTGAGAACAGAATGTTGCCAGGCACAGTGGCGCACACCTGTAATCCCAGCACTTTGAGAGGCTGAGACAGGAAAATCGTGAGTTTAAAGCCAGCCTCAGCAACGATGAGGCACTAAGCAACTCAGTGAGACCCTGTCTCTACATAAAACACAAAATAGGGCTGGGGGTGTGGCTTAATGGTACCCTGGAGTTCAGTCCCTGGTACAAAAAAACATACAAACAGGGTTTTGCCAGTTCTTACCACTGTTTCTGTATTTCTGGCAACTACACAGTTCTTGAGACAGAGTGTGTGTTGAATGAATGATTAGAAGTGCAAGTTAATTGGACCAAAACTCCACGTGTCTATAGAACAAAATAAGCTGGCAAAGGCCTGGGGCAGGAACACGGAGGAGTGGTGGCTGCAGGTCTGTAAGAGCTCCTAGGAGAGGGTCAAGCAGCCCCGCCTGTTTGTTCAGGGTAAAGGGATTGTGTCTGAAAGGCAGGTGTTAGATGGGCATCCAAGCCTCGGTTTAGGCTTTAGGTAAAAGGTGCACCTGTGGGATGAAGAGTGCGGATTCCACCTGAGAAAACCGGAGATGGAGTAAACAGCAGTGTTGATGAAGAATTGTTTTTCAGAGGAATTGTTAAATGAGAGCTAGTGCTTGCTGTCACACAATTTATTGACTTAAATAAGCTAGTTAGAGTTGGGTTTCTTTCTCTGTCTTTCTAAAAAGGAAGAAGGGCTAAACCAAACCTTAAACGTTGCTAAGTGTCAGGCAAGCCACTTGTTCATTAGTGTCTGATGCTTGCTTATCGACAGCAGATCAGTCTTAGGGCAAATTTTTGATATTTTAGCACTTGTGACCATACTGTCAGGATACTTATATGAATGTTATAAGAAAGGAAGCATTATGGAATTTAAAAGCAAGACCAGGGTTTTAGTACACAATAAACATCAGCTAAATCTTTGACAAATCACTGAGTATGTGGATTTCATTACTTTATAGAAGTGCACTGAATATATTCCAGCAGGAAGAGGCAACTGAACATGGTCACCTGTTGTCTTGGCATGGTCTGGACTGACCTCACAGCTTCAGGAAAAAGGTCATTGTGGCTGGTGGTTGTAATTGCTGATGGCCCTGGGAGCAGAATGCCTGGGATTCACCAGTGTTGTTCTCTGATGACTACCCTTGAGGAAGCCTGAGCCTCTTCATTGGGCTGGTCTCTCCACTGCTGGTTTTGGAAGGCCTTTCCTGTGACCCTGGTGGCCACTTGCTCTGAATATTTGCCATGCAGAATTTTAAGCATCTAGGTTGTAGTTTTTATACATACTTCAAGGATGGGTTCTCCAAATTAATAATAAAAGTTTTACCTGCAGCCCACCCCGTGATGGGCAGGTGATGTGGCCTGGTTGAAGTGCCTTCATGCACCTGCCTCTGTATCTGATTTCCCATATCTAGGACCTCAGATTCCTTCTTCCAGATGATTTTTCTATTCAGCTTCTCCAAAATTGTCAAAAAATGGTAACTAATAAAGATTAGAGCCTACGTAGCACATTTGCCCCAAGGATCTCTTTCTTTGGGGATCAAGCGATGCTGTGTAGAAGCTATTTAAACCTTGTGGGTTTGGGTTTCAGAACAGCCTGCAAGGACCAAAGTTTTTCTTAAGCTAAGGAATGCCTCCCCCCACCCCATCCCTCCCTTCTCCTTTTGTCTTTCCTTTTTCATCAGAGCAACCTGGAGCCAAAATTTGAAGTTCAACTAAATTTAGCAAAAATGTTTACTCTAGCCGTAGTTTCTTGTTTTTTGGCTTTCATTGACTGGTTGTTTTTGGTAAACCACTTCATCCTTTGTAAAACAAAATGGATAGGGAATACTGGTTGTTACATTTTAAGTACCAAATAAGCTCATTTCAATATTAGTTTCATTTTCACTCTTTGAAACATTGATTTTTTTTCTCTTTCCTCAGCTTCACTAAAGTAATATATAGAATAAATTTATTGGAGGAGAGGTGATTACCCATGTTGAAATACTAAATTTATTTTCACATTAAGAAAATGTGAATTGTTTTCCTAAGGTGCTTAATAATTCAGTTTTTAAGAACCTTTACTTCAGTATAGACTTCTAAATACATTCATGACTTCGTGCTAAGCACATCTGAAATACTGAAGGCTTTGAACAGTTGGAGGTGGGTATCATTACTCTGTGTACTGTCAGGACCCGTCTTGATTTCTTGCTTGTTCCCAAATGCGGCACTATAGGGAAAGGCAGTCGTCCCCAAATGCCCAGCCACCAGGCAGGAGACTGCAGCCAGGGGAGTGCAAGACTTTACATATAATTGCACAAGCACCTGGTTCTCCACGTGTGCTAGCTGTTGCTGATCCTGTTATTTGTCCTGTGGGGGTCTTCATGGTCATTGATTGGCCCACCAGACTGATTTCAAGGGCCTTCAGTGATATTTTCACCTGAACGGGGATGTCTAATGGGAATCTTTTATTGAGGGGAAAGAGAGTTCTACCAGAAGATTAATAGGTCTCTAAGTTTAGAGACAGAGACAGAGACAGAACACTGTCTAAGGCATGTTAAACAAGGAGCCTGGTGTTCTCTGGAAACACCTCACTGGCTTCTTAGAATCACCTTCTGTGACAACCAAAGGACACTGGTATTTCCCAGACCTTCATTCTTTTCATTTTCTTGCACCTTTTTAGTATAAGAGTACCTGCTCACCACCCAGGGCCAGTTAAGTAGACAAAATTAAGTTATTTTGGGCTTCTCTGTATTTGTTTTAAATATATGTTAGGATCATGGACTTATGGCATTCAGAAGATTCAGATGTAGTGAGCTACAGCTCCATCACGAAGCCTGTGGATCCCAGAGAAATCAGATGAGTGGGCAGAAGGCCACCCCCCTAGTCACAGAGTGGGGGCTGGCTGTTGGCTTTCCCGTCTCCTGCCTTTTACTGCTGTAAGGACTCATTTAATCTGATTAACCTCATTCTAGACGTCCATCGGTTCAGATACGGTTCAGGGACGTTGAGTTTGTGGAGCTCGGTGCTCTTTGAAGCAAACAGAAAGCAAAACAAATGAACAAAAAGTCACCGCAGAACCCAGAGGAATTTTAAAGCCAGAGGATGTGGCAGTGGAGGTCCTCTGCCTGGGGTGGCCAGCACATCGGCCTTGCTCCTCTTGCTTGGTGCAAGAGTTCATGGCTGCAGATAGTGCCACCTCCACTCCTGTCTCAGCCCGTTTGTGCTGCTCTAACAGAATGCCATTGGCTCGGTGGTTTGCAAACAGAAAATTATTTCTCCGAGTTCTGGAGGCTGGAAGTCCAAGGTCAAGATGCCAGCAGATTGATTCATTGCCTAGTGAGGGTCCATTCCTTGGCTTGTGGAAGGGAAGAGCACTGACCCTTTTCCTGAGGGCTCTGCCTTCATGACCCAGGCACCTCCCAAAGGGCACACCTCCTGTTCTGATTCCTTAGGTGTAGGGTTTCACCATGAGGGCTTGGGAGGGCTGGAAACACTAGATCACAGCAGTCCCTCAACCCCAGCTTCCTGACTGAAGGAAACGTGCATTTCTTCTCATCTGACAGGACTGTGTGTCTAAAAGGACACATTCTTGTTGTAGTCTAGACTCTAGTGGTCACACTATGGCCCGCAACCTGAGAATGTAGAATTTTTTATATTTTTGATTTTATGCGGTTGTATACATAATATTCTGGATTTTGCCTCTTGGCCTGTGGAGCCTAAAGGAATTATGTCTAGCTGCTGCAGAGAAAATTTCAGATCCTGACCTAAAGGAGTACAGGAAATTTTGATGACAAAGTGATTCATTTTCTGAAGTTGGTGAGTGAGGTCAGAGCTGGGTCACTCACACAGCCATGTGCTGCCTAGTGACATTTAGGTCAGCAGTGCGCCCAAATCTACAGTGAGAGCCATGTAATACTGAAATGCTGCTGAAAACCTGTTGCCTGGTGACATCATAGGTGTCAGCTGAGGGAGCGCAGCGTGCTGCGTGGGGTGCTGGTGTAAGCAGACCTGCGGCCCAGAGGATCCAGCGCAGCACGTGTAGTTATGTTCAGTTCAGAGTGCTTGACCGGCTGGTCCAGATAGCACGCGACGGTCACTGGCTCACATGTGTAACTGCACTCCTTTTGTTCAATAAAAACTATTTTCAATAATAGTTTTCTGTAAAAGAGTATATTGTGCCATGCCTAGTTGAATCTGGCCGATTGTTCCTTGTGGCCCTAGGAATGTAGACTGTACAGTACACACCCAGCCTGCGTGGCAGGCGAGGGCTCACACAAGGATGGAATTGCCTAATAGTGCCTTTCTCAGGATGTAGTGATGCAGGAATATTAAGATTCACTTGTGGCTTTCTCAAATTAACTGTTGTTCCCTCTAGAATAGGTCTAATTGGTGCATAGATATAACTTTGAATAAAGGTTTTGGGGAAAATAGCTGGGTCATAATCTGGACCCTGTAGCCTCTTTTCTGGCATTCTTCTTGATAAAATGAGCACATATTTTGGGGATGTGTGGGTGTTTTTCTTTATGCTAGCTGCCTGTGGCTGTATAATAAATTACCTCCAAATTAGCAATGGAAAACAAATACTACCACTCATTTTTGGAGAGTTGGAGATCTGGAAGTGTCTTACCTGGGTGGTTCTGGCTCAGGCTAGTGACATTGTAGCAGTCATTTGAAAGCTTGACCATGGCCTCCAGGAGGATCTTTCAGGATGACTGACATATGTGTAGGACTTTGCTGGAGTCCTCAGAGCCGTACTGGCAGTTGGAGGGTCTTGTTGCTCACAGGGTGGCCTCTCCGTGGATGTTGCGAGTGTTCTTGTGATGAGACCACTGGCCCCTAGTGATCCGAGAGAGAGCCAGGGGAGAGCCAGAGTTCCTTTTAAAGTCTTGTCTCCAGAGTCACTGACCACCTGTTCTGTTCGGTCAGAGTCACTGAGTGTAGCGCACAGCAGAGAAGGAGAGAATCTAGCGCCTTAACTTTTTCTCTTGTCAGAGGCAGGAATATCAAATAATTTATGGAAAAACTTAAAAGCCATGGTAGCCTACTTCACGAGGGCAGCAGCGCAGCGGAGTTGGAGTACTGGCTGGAAGGGGTGTGGAGCAGATTAAAGGATGGGGTTGTGTTGCATGTTGTATAGTAAGCAGCTGAAGGGGGGTGGGCGTTGGAACGTTTGTATTCTAGGAGACGTGTTAGGGACACTGGTTTATCCAGTGGTGGATTGTGTGTGTTTTGTTGGTCTTGGTGTGTATGCCTGAAGGCCAGGCATATTTGACGGCTGCATCTGTGTGGGGTGTATTTTGGGGTTGCTCACGGGTATGGGCAGGGTTGTGTGTTTGAAGGAGTGTGTGCTAGGGTCTGAGATTGGGCCAGAGTAATTTTGGGTGCTCTGTCGTCTGGAAGGAAGGCTGGTTGGTGGGAAAGGGTAGACTCCCCACTATTGCCAGGCAGGTTGACATTTCATTTGGAGACTCCCATGGGAAGACCGCACCTCTGCTTTAAGGAACTTCCTTTATCTTTGCCATAACTGAAATTAATTTACTACCCACGTGTATATGTACCAGTACACATCTATGAATTTGCTACATAACACAAATGTATGGGCTTCACTATACAAACCTATGGAATTAATGTTACCCAAGTCACACCCTTTTGGTGTACTTGCATCAATTCAAGGATGTGCTTGAGACATCTCCAAACTGTCTTATGCTTCACATTTCAAGGTGAGCCCAATTAATTCAGTTAGAAAGGAGAGTAGTTGATATACCAAGAGTTATTTTTTCCTGTTGGAGCACATTCCAGAGCATCTCTGTCCTGGGAATGCTTTACAGTGTGAGGTTTCCATTAATCAGTGTTGTTCAAGGTCCTCTAGGAGGACAGAAAGACAGCTCTCGATTCTTTAATACTGGGCATTGGTATTTTCCTTGTCATCAAGGTCTTATTTATAGATGCACAGGTCTTAACGGAAAAAAGTGAAAACTATAGTCCTTGATCATGAGGTATCTAAAATTCAGAGAAATTAAATAGCCGAGTGCAAACTCCATTTAGGAGTATAAAAGCAAGTTAGAAAACATACCCTCGGTGAATTCCTCTGTAATAAAAAGCGGTGATGGGCCAGGGGTTGAGTGGAAGGTATGGAGTGACTCTTGGATGTGCATGTTAAATTGCTTCACAGTTGTGGACACACAGATGTGAAGTCTCTAGGAAAGAGGTGGGATGGCATTTGTGTGTGGCCATTTTCAGTCATTTTAATTTAGCCATGTTTTGAGAAAAATTAGACATCCTGAGTGTGACATAATGAGATTCTGCAGATCTCATGTGGAATCTTACCTGTTGTTCTTGATTGTTTTTATGAACACTGGTGTCTGCTGGACTTGAGATTCATGACCTGGAACCCACAGATCCTGAGGAGTTGCATGTAGGCGCCTACTTGTGGTGTACTTTTTTCTTCTTTTTCTTTTTGATTTATTCATTCTAATTAGGTATACATGACAGAATGCATTTTGATTCATTGTACCCAAATGGAGCACAACTTTTCATTTCTCTGTACATGATGTAGAGTCGCGGCATATGTGCAGTCATACATGTACCTAGTCTCTCCCTTACTTTCCCTCCCCTTTGACCAAAGTTTCTCCATTCTTCCCATGTCTCCTCCCCCATTATGGATCAGCAACCACTTATCAGAGAGAACATTCAGCCTTTGGTTCTTTGGGGTTGGCTTACTTTGCTTAGCATGATGTTCTCCAACTCCATCCTTTTACCTGCAAATGCCATGATTTTATTCTCTTTTAATGCTGAGTAATATTCCATTATGTGTATATACCAGTTTCTTTATCCATTCATCTATTGAAGGGCATCTAGGTTGATTCCACAGTTTATCTATTGTGAATTGAGCTGCTATAAACATTGATGTGGCTGCATCACTGTAGTAGTATGCTGATTTTAAGTCCTTTGGGTATAGACGGAGGAGTGGGATAGCTGGGTCAAATGGTGGTTCCATTCCAAGTTGTCTAAGGAATCTCCATACTGCTTTCCAGATTGGTTGCACCAGTTTGCAGTCCCACAAGCGATGTATGAATGTGCCTTTCCCCCCACAACCTCGCCAACACTTACTATTGCTTGTATTCTTGATAACTACCAATCTGACTGGCATGATACAAAATTTTAGAGTAGTTTTGATTTGCATTTCTCTGATTGCTGGAGATACTGAACGTTTTTTCATATATTTGTTGATCGATTGTATGTATATCTTCTTCTGAGAAGTGTCTGTTCAGGTCCTTAGCCCATTTATTGATTGGGTTGTTTGGTTTTTTGGTGTTAAGTTTTTGAGTTCTTTATATATTCTGGAGATCAGTGCAGTGCACTTTTTTCTGAGTTAGTAGTTTTCAACCGATTCACAAAGGCTTCTAGAAGAGACCTCACCCTACCCCCCAAATCAAGACTAGTTCAGATTTTATTTGTGACATAGATTGTGTTCATCTGTTTTCTCAGAACTCAGCACCGTGAATACGTGTGTCCTGGAACACAAGCCTGGTACTTTTCTGGGAAGATGACTGTAGATGCCCCCTGTTTCCCTGCACAAACCTGTAGTTTTGCTTCCTGTTTCTCCTTGCGTAGGCCTGGAACATGAGAATTAAATGCAGCACTTATTAAGGGAGTTGTTTGTTTTTCTAAAATATTTTTAGTTGTAGAGGGACACAGTACCTTTATTTTTTTAATGTGATGTTGAAAATTGAACCCAGTAGTACCTAGGCACACGAGGCAAGCGCTCTACCACTGAGCACAAACCCAGCCCAGTAGTTATTTTTTTAGGATAATTTAAGAAGTTCTTTGTTTTGTGTAGAGGTGATGACTTCAGCCACCTTCCTGAAGGTTTAGATTAAGTAATAATAAAAGTGAACTATTTTAAACAAAGAAATCCATCTGCCTCAAATACATTGGTCCTCCGTATCTTTTTTTTTTTTTTTTTTTGGCACTGGAGATTGAACTCAGGGGCACTCGACCACTGAGCCACATCCCCAGCCCTATTTTGTGTTTTATGTAGAGACAGGGTCTCACTGAGGTGCTTAGCACCTCGCCATTGCTGAGGATGGCTTTGAACTTGTGATTTTCCTGTCTCAGCCTCCCAAAGTGCTGGGATTACAGGCTTGAGCCACTGCGCCTGACTTGGTCCCCCTTATCTTTAAAGGGCATGTTCCATAATTGTCATTGATGCTTGAAAGCACGGATGATGCCAAACCTCACATACACACAGTTTCCCCCTACACATGCATACCCATAAGAAAGTTTAATAAATTAGGCACAGTTACAGGTTAACAATAACTAAGAAGAAAGTAGAAAAATTGTAAGACTATACTGGAATAAAAAGAATTTAAAACTTGTTATGTCTGGAACTTTCTATATAATAACTGACTGGTTAACTAAAACCTTAGGCAGCAACTGATTTGAAATGTCAGTTTTCAACATTTCACCTTTCTGCAATTGTGACATGTTAAAATCTTTAGCACCACAGTCCGAATTAGAAAGTAGGAGTGTGAAGTGAATTGTGTAAAAACTTCTTGGCACTTGGGAAGATCAAGAGGATGTGACATCAGTTGCGGCTTACATAGAGGAACCAAGGAATCCATTAGGCTCTGGCCGTTCTGTCACAAACTGGCACAGATGTGGAGGGAGTCCTGGTCAGGTGCTGAACCTGTTGTGAATCGTGTGTGGCAGGTTGAAGCCAAGGGTCTTGTGAAGCCACTGGCTCTCAGCTTGCCCACTCATCCATAGAGCTGGGCGCTCTTCGGAGCCAGGCAGCAAAGGAGGAGACAGCCAGTGCAGGCCGCTGCAGGTGCTGTCCTGCCTCTGTGGGCGAGTGTCCTCAGTGGCACTTGGTCCTACAGCAGTAAGGCTATGCTGGCAGCTGTGGGGGTGTGCGCTCATTACCCTACTGGCCACTCAGACCCTTGGCACCTTCAAGTGAACTTGGATTACCGGAAAAGGAGAAAACAACTCCAAGTCTTCAGGGCAGTAGAGAATAATACCACCACCGCCCCACAGAAAAGAGCTTCAGTGTGCATAACAGGGAACAAGACGGAAGGGAGCCCTGAGCACAAGCGTGCGGGCTCATGGAGGAGCAGTCATAAAGAGTTCACGTAGGACTTCTCAGCCTGCAGTGTTGACTGAATATTGTGAACCTTAGAGGGGCCCCTGTGACGGATGTTCCTCAGATTTCTTTCCACCTTCTGGCACCTCACCAACTACCTGGAAATGGCTAGGTTTCTATGAAGTCACGTGGCAACAAGGCTAAGTTGGTCTTCAGAGGTTTACAAATTGTATCGTTCTGTACAGTCCACTTGAAACCTCCTTAAAGCTGGTTGTCATCGTCCCGACAGAATGTGTTGCACACTTTGCTTGAGGTTGTGGTCCAGTTGTGCTCTTCTGGTGTCCACCACTGCACGTTGTGGTAGCGCCCCATCTTCCCTTGGGTTTTCTTGCAGCCACCTGTGCGTTTGGGAAATCCTTAAATATGCCTGAACTTGAAGCCCCCACCCGCTGGTGAGGAGCAGAAATGAGGGAGCTTCTGTTTGTGTGAGCATTCTGATCTCTCCTCAGTGCTTTGCACAGGCAGAACTGGGGTTTCAGGCAGGACCTGGTTGCCCAAGTGTTGTAGTCAGATTTTTGGTCATTGTGACTAAGATACCTGACAAGGACAACTTCGAGGAAGAGAAGCTTATTTCACAGGTCTCAGTCCATAGGTAGCCGACTCCATAGCTGTGGGCCCCAGGTGGGGCAGCACACCATGGCGGAAGGGCCTGGAGGAGGGAAGCAGCCCAGGACATGGCACCAGGAGGCAGAGAGCTCTGCTCACCAGGGGTAACATGTATACCCCAGAGGCACGCCCCCAGTGGCCCACCTCCTCCAGCCACCCCCTGCCTGCCTGTAGTTACCACCCAGCGAACCCACATTGGTGGATTAGTCCCCTGATCAGGCCCCGTCGCATGATCTAATCATCTTACCCCTGAGCACTCTTGTAGTGTCTCTCATGTGAGCTTTCTGGGGACACCTCACATCTAAACTGTAACTCCAGGAGATGGGCTTTTAGGAGTGGTGCACATGGGACAGTTTGGTTGGCAGCCCCCATCTGGTCTCATCATTGCAGCTTGTGGATCACAGCTGCGAAAAATTGGAGTGCAGGGGACTTTGTTTGCTGACCCTTCCCCACAACTAAACTGCTTGCTCTCCGTATCACTATTTGTGTTTTAAACATGTTCATCTTGTCCCCTAAGTTTGGGACGGTATGTGCAGTTTTACCAGAACCTCATCCAGAGGGCCCTTGTCATATTCTCCAGTATCTGAGAAAAGTTACTTCTGTTGTTAACTCAAAGAAGTTTAAATTGGTCATTGATGTTCATATTTTTCTATTTTTATGGGAACATGAATTTCGTGCTTTTGTAAAAGTTAGGAATGTGAATTTTGTAGTTTTTTGGATAGGCACCACCTCTTCTATGGTTAAGGGTTGTTGTGAGAGGGGGTCTGGCGAGGCTGGTGTCAGACACCCCGGCCCCTAGCCCAGCTTGCACAGTAGCTGGGATTGCAGGCACGCACCACTGCGGCCTGCTTGTGGTTGAGACTTAGTAATTGTGAGAAGTCCTTACCTGTACCCCTATGAGCCAGAAAACTTTTCTCCTAGCTGCTGTTTGAAGAAAACGGTTTAGGTCTGTTGGCTGTGATCCTGGGTTTCATGAGATAAAACTTCACGTTTATAGATGAATAGAACTGGGTGTGTATCTTCTTGATTTTCCTAATAGATGTTAATTTGGGATGTGGATACGTGCTCCAATAACATGGCTGTGACTAGTTTATTAATAATACTTAAGTATAAGAAAGTTTTGGATGGAGTTTTATGACCAGTAGATTGAATGCAGTAAGGTATCATTTAAGAGGATAAGTCTCTTTAAAAGACACGTGGAGAAAAAGGTGAGTTAGTGCTCAAAAATGGAACAGGATTGTGGTCTGCTTCTGAAGGAATTGTGTTCTCAACTCCAGCATGTTGTTTTAAATGCATTCCAGTCTCCCAGAGTGAAGGCCCGGTGCCAGTGTGGAAGACTTAAAATAGCAGCAGGGACCATGGACAGCTGCTGGTGCCGCAGAGGTGGCACAGCTGTGGTGTGCACACTGCTGGGTCCTGCAGAAGTAGTGGCATGCACTGCGCCGGCTGGACGGCAGCCTGGGCCGCCAGAACGGGGTGATGGTGGTCCCTGTAGTACTGGAATACCATGTGGGTTATCTGGAATGGCGGCTGGTGCTCAGTAGGTGTAGCCTAGCTGTTAGGCTTGTCTTCTCCCCACCCCCCTTTTTCCTGATATAAAATTTATTATGTAACATCAACCCTTTGAGCTATTTGTCTGAGGTGTGGCAGAAAATATTCATCTGATTTCACTGAAACCAGAGGGGGCGTGGATGAGGTGGGGATAGTTAGGTGGTACTGTAGGCAGAACCCAGGGGCCTCTACCACTGAGCTCCATCCCCAGCCACCCCTCACCCCAACAGGTTCTCACTGAGGCTGGCCTAGAACTTGAAATCCTTTTGTGACAGCCTCCCTAGTTGCCAGGATTACTGGTATGTGCCAGTAGGACCAGCAAAAAAGCAAGGATTTTTCAACTTGAATTTGTTTTGTGACTATATATACAAAAATGGGAGAACCGTAATAGTTCTTCTATATTCCCACAGGGATTCATTTCATGAGTTTCAACATTTTGCGGGGGGGAGGGGGGGATACCAGGGATTGAACTCCTACATGACACCTCACATTGGGTTTTGAGGATAAAATGTTGGAATTCGGCCAGTGCAGTGGCACATGCATGTAATCCCAGCACTTTGGGAGGCTGAGGCAGGAGGATCATGAGTTCAAAGCCAGTCTTAGCCACCGCGAGGTGCTAAGCAACTCAGCAGGACCCTGAGTCCTATAAAACACAAAATAATGTTGGGGATGTGGTTCAGTGGTCGAGTGCCCCTGAGTTCAATCTCCAGTGCCAAAAAAAAAAAAAAAAAAAAGACTAAAGGCTGCATTTCCTTGTTTTAATTCATGCGTATATTGCTAAAAGACCAGGGCTGAACTTCCATTTTCTTATCTTATTACTCTTCCAGTAGACCCTTTACATTCAGACTGGGAATTACAGCAAGCAGATTATCTCCATAAAAATTGCTATCCTGTGAAATCTTACTGTCTGATCCCAAATCCATTATTCCAGTTCACTGAGCCCCTTCAGGTGTGATTGTTATCTAAGTGCTAGTGTCCCTCCAGCCATCCTTTTGCAGTCTTGTCACTTGTCCGCTGAGTCTACATCTGACTCGCTATTTTGCAAACCTTTATATAGTATACATATTCCTACTCACCTGGGCCAGCAGTGGGGTGGGGGGGGTGGTACTGGAGTTTGAACCCAGGGGTGCTTTACCTCCGAGCTGCACCCAGTCCTCTTTAGTTTTATTTTTAAAAATTTCATTCTGAGACAGGGCTTGCTAAATTGCTGAGGTTGGCCTTGAGCTTGTGATTTACCCAGCTTGGTGGGTTAATTTTGAAGACATTGATTGTAGGAGGGTGGTGGTGATGGTTTTTTGGTGCTTGAGATTGAACCCAGGGCCTCATATAGGCTTAGCAAGTGCTGTGTTACGGAGCCGCATCCCAGCCTGCTCTTAGGTTCTTGTAAAACTGTTCAGCTCAAGTCAAAAAATGCTCGACTCTGTTCCTCTTTGTTTCCCTTAGGGAAGTGTTGTTTTAACTCATTCTCTTCTTCCAGAGTCCTGAAGTAAGACATTAAATTCTCTAGGCCGTGTAGGTCAGCAGGCTTCTTCTGGCTTATTTTTGATTTTTAAGAATGGATTTAATTGAACAAGAACGTGGCAGTAACAGTCTCCTGTTCACCACCTGGCCTGCTAATGGTCTGGTAGTCTTCCTGATGTTGGTAGATACGGTACGGGCCAAGTGCTCTGTCAAGCCAGCGTTTGTGCTGTACTTGTGCTCTGAGCATCAAGGCAAAAAGATGGCACATCATCATTAGTCATCAGAATTGCGTACCCAGCCACACTGAGACGCAGCTGCACACACGCTCAAATGGCTCAAATCGAAGACTGACAGTGCCCAGTGCTGTTGAGGAGGTGCAGCCTGGGAACGGCCAGGCTTTGATGGAGAGAGATGAACGGCATGATCACTGAAAGAGTTCGGCAGTTTCTTGTTAAGTTGAACATAGACTTGCCATAGGTCTCTTAGCCAAGAGAAATGAAAACATATGTCCACACAAAGATGGATACTTGGACGTTCATCTCAGCTTTATTCATGATCACTTAAAATTGGAAAAAGCCTAAAAACATCTATCAGTAGGAGACTGGATAAACAACACGCACATGAATGAATCTCAGAAATATGGTGCTGTGAGAAAGTAGCTGTCACAAAGAGCATGTGTAATGCAGAATTTTATATTTGAAGTTGGAGGAAACAAATCTAATTCATAGTGACAGAAAATGGCTCACTGGCCTCCCAGAGCTGGAGTGGGGGTTGTCGGGGATGGGGCACAAAGGATGGGGTGGCATCCTGTATACGTTTGTGACATCTTCTTAAAGTGTACACACACAGTCTACATGCATGATCCATAGTCCAGCTGCTCAGAAGGCAGGGGTGGGAGGATTGCTTGAGCCTAGGAATTCAAGGGCAACATAGTAAGTGCCTGTGTCATCCGCCTACAAACAAAACAACACAACACACCAAACAACCCCTGCAGATGTGTGTGAATTGGGCCCCATGAAGATCCATCCTAGATAAACATGGGCCAAGTTGAGCAGCTCGGCAAGCTGCAGTGCCTGCTACTCTTGTCCTTGGTTTTTGATTGAATGGCAGGTGTTTGGAGGCACCTCTGAGGGAGGAGAGGGGTGTTTGGAGCCACCTTGAGCCTTCGGTTCTGTTAGAGCAGGGAGAGGCTCCTCCTGAAGAGCCTGACTTTCCTGCTGCCCCCCTCACATCAGGCTGCCTGCTCTCCTGACTTTGAATCCACCCTTGTTTCTTAACACAGGTTCCTGGACAGACTAGCTGCGGGTCCTGAAGGCTTGAGATCTTTTCTCTCCTGAGTGCCTTCGCTGTGTTACATTTTAGAGAACACCTCCTCTGACTGGAACCTGCCCTTGATTATTGCAGCCTTTCTACTACTGGCCATGTGTTTGATGATCAAGTGTCTTTAGGACACAGCAGTTTTCCATTAGTAGAGGCATTAAATTAGTGGTCTAACTTAGATTAAAACTCAGAAAATGTGGCTGTAATACCCCAGCTCTGAGTTCTAGACATCTGCCTGCTTTTGATAACGGTTCTGTTGTCAGGAGTGTAAGGATGTGTGGAGTATGACGATTCACCACCTTGCCGGATTAACTAGTTTAAGAAATACTTTATTTCTCTCTAGATGGTCTGCATTGGTTTTCAAATACAGTGCTTATGAATGGATCTCAGTCCAAGGATCATTTGGTCCAAAAAAACTTATGGACTTCTAAGCCCCCAAATAATGATGAGGGTTTTCTCAAAGAACACAGGGATCAGCCCGAGAAAGGAGCTCCTTATAACCAAAGCTGGAACAGTTTGAGGGGGAAAACCCATAATGATAGTATTGGATTTTGACCCATAGAGTAAAATAAATACATGAGAAAGAAGAAATGTCTCTTAAAGAAAATTGCAGTTAGTGAATGTGAAAGGAAAGAGGGAACTGGAAGATGGCCAGTGGACGACGGAAGATAATAAGAAAGGAAACCCACTGACTTACAGATAGTAGTCCCTGTGCAGAGTCCACATTTGGATGCTAAAATTGGTGGCTGAGAGTTTAAGGAGAACGTGTCTTGTATAGTCTAAAAGTATCTCCACTGAAGTGTTTATTTGAAAGAAACTTTAAGGTGGAGAAGTAAGACATAGCAGCACTAGGAACCATGTGATTGTGACCTTCTCCCATCAAGAGAGAGACTAGGCCCCCAGTAAGGGGCCTTTTTTTTTTTTTTTTTTGGTACTGGGAATTGAACTCAGGGGTACTCGACCACTGGGCCACATCCCCAGCCCTAGTTTGTGTTTTATGTAGAGACAGGGTCTCACTGAGTTGCTTAGCCCCTTGCCTTTGCTGAGGCTGGCTTTGAACTTGCGATTCTCTTGTCTCAGCCTCCCAAAGTGCTGGAATTGCAGGCTTGAGCCACCATGCCCGGCTCAGTAAGGGGCCTTTTATACAGAGGGACTGACCAGCAGTCTTCAGAGGCACCAGGGCCTGGGGGGACTGAAAAGTTGTCAGATAGGAGAACACTAAAAGATAGAAAGTAATAGCCTGTGGTGTGACAGTCTGGGTAGGAGGACCCAGCAACAGACAGAGAGGACTTCAGGGAGAAAATGGGTGACATTCTAAAAGGGCCTGCAGTTTAGATGACAGTATGGTGCAGGTGTTCTGGTGTGGATCATTGTACCATGCTTCTGAAAGCCATAACATTAAGGGAACTGAGGGAGGGTGATATGAGAACTCCGCTGTTTTTGTAACTTTTCTGTTAGTATCAAATAAATCCTTTTAAATTTCAACTTTTAAAAAAACATTTGGAAAAGATCTATTTTGTCTCTAAATTCGTAAATTAGAATCTTGGTAAATCTTTGCAGAAAGTGTACTTGTAGAAATTTAAGAAGGGGAAAAAGTCCTTCTTAGGCATTCAGTCATTTATGGAATATAGATTCCTGACATTGTTAGAAACTTTACAAGGAGTGGAAATTGAATTGCTTTGATGCCAAAGGCAGGTCCTTAATTTGAAGTGGATGCCAACTTGAAATGGGTTTTTTGTTTGTTTGTTCTTATACTGGGCATGGAACCCAGGTGTGCTCTACCACTGAGCTACACTCCAGCCCTTTTTAGTTTTTATTTTGAGACAGGGTCTTGCTGTGTTATCCAGGCTGGCCTTGAGCTTGTAATCATCCCACCTCAGCCTCCCAGGTTTCCAGAATTACAGGCCACGCTGCTTGGCTAAAAAGTCTCTTGTGCTGGAAATGAGCACACCCATCAGATACTTCGATGTATGCAATCTAAGATCATCTCAGTTGATCCATACGTTGCTTTGTGTGAGCCAAGGATTTAGAGAAGTCTGTAATTGGGGACGTGGCTGGCTGAGTGGGAACCCCAGCTGATGCCGTGGCTCTTGCACTGGTGACAGTGTTGGCAGGTTCATTCGTTGTGCTAGGCTTCGGGAACTCTGTTTTTACTATGTCCATAGATCTTTCTTACTTGCACAGAGAAATAGAAAAGACTTAGGAGTGTTCCCCAAAGATTCACATTCCACGGTTTTCTCCTGGCTCTTGGCCCTGCGCATTCACGGTGCAGACGCTGCCAAGCAGAGAACGGACGTTTGCTTTCTTCACACCTAATCGTGGCATAAGTGGAAGATATTCGGTTGGGGTATTTGAGGTAGGACTGAAGGGCACACGCCTCATCCAGTGCAGGGAGCAGGAGGGCCCTGCCGAGGTCAGGCCCCGAGGCCTGCTGCCAGCCCTCCTTGCTGCCCTCGGGCAGCGCCACTCCTCCTTCCTGACGTGATGTCCTGTTTTCCTTTCTTCCTTTCTCAAGCCGCAGTTCGCTGGGTGGGCAGAGTGGTTTAGTGGAAGGAGCAGAGACTTGGATTCAACCCCACTGTCACAGTCTGCACTGTCTTCCCTGTTGGGGACTCCAGTCTTCAGTTCCTCTAACCACTCCACTCAGCATGGTCCTCCTTCTCCACCTTCCACTACCTGTTGGTCTTGCTCATCTGCGGAATTGAGAACTTACTATCTCCCAGGCTTTTTGCTAGGGAATGGCAGTATAGAAGATGAATCAGCTATATAAAACCCCCAAGAGCTCTGTCCTGAGGCCCAGCCAGACAGTTAAGTACAGCATTATATTGCAGTGTTATGCCACATGCCGACACGGCATCTGCTAGACAGCCAGCCACATTATACACAGGGTATACATACTCGCAGCCAGCGCTAACTGAGCTGTACTGTCAGGAAATAATTATTTTGAAGTAGGTTTATGTAGTATAGCATAATGGTGGAAGGGTCAGTACTGCCTTGGAGATGTTCAGAGTATAGAGGGGACAGACAGACACAGGGTGATGAATTATAATGTGAAATGTTAAGTGGAAGACAAATGTCAGTGTTTTGGAAACCCTGAACACCTGGCCATAGTCTGCTCCTTACCAGGAGAATTTAGGAAAAAAGAGGCATTCAAGCTTGGTCTTCTGGAGGTGAGGGCTTTGCGGGGGAAGTGTGAAGAATGTGTTTAGGAAGCTAGGGTAACAGTGCCTTGGGAGACGGGGGCAGGAGGACTGCAGCGCGAGGCCAGCTTGGGCAACACAGGGACACTCTTTAAAAAAAAAAAGCAGAAAGAAAGGAGGAGCATATATGCCAACATGGCAAGAGTGGGGTGAAGTCCAGCGTGGCTAGGGTGCCCAAGCAACCTGGGAAGCCGACGCCAGTGTGGACTGGTGTTGAGCAAAGCCTAAGAGCCCAAGCAGGCCAGGCTGGGCAGGGTGATTTCCTTCTGGACGCAGCCTCTGACGGTGGCAGAGGTTTTCATCAGGAGGGCTAAACAGTCACATTACCTCCTCTTCTTAGGATCTCTGGTCTCCTGGCACAATAGACAGATGGAAGACCAAAAGGACCATAAAGGACCTTGTGGAAGAAGCCGGCAGGTCCTTTCTGGGGTGGAGGAGAATCACGAAGATGGGGTGCATTGGTCCTCTTTGGATGCACAGAATGAGGAGGAGGGCAAGAACTGGGGCACCAGAGCGTGAACACAGGAGCACAGGTGTCCGGTGTGAGAACGCTGGCCAGCACCCTTGAAAGGGCATTTAGCATCAGCTCGCCACACTTACGCTGGGGAAGTTGCTTTGAGAATTTTGCTGAGGCAGGAAAAATATTCAGGGAGTATAGATTTTTTTTTTTTAAAACAAAAATTGAATTGAACCCAGAGCCCAGCACGTGCTAGGCAAGTGCTCTACCATGGAGTTACATCCTAGCCCTTTTTCTTTTTATATTATTTTGAGAGAATGTCCCTTGTAGTTGCCCAGACTGGCCTTGATCTTGGGATCTTCCTGCCTTAGCCTCCTACAGAAATACTTGTTAAACACTACTTCCTTTCATCTGCCAGAATTAGTACAGTCTAGAAAGAGTTGATTACAAGATTTTCTGAAGTGTTTCCTTCAGCCGCAGTGGACTCGATGCTTGTGCTGCTTTCTTAAGGCACTGAGGTATGGTGTATGCTCGGACATGTCGGGATATATGCATGACGAGTGTATTGAAATGTTTTCATCTTAATTTGAGTTTCTGTACTTAGGCAAATAATTATTTTCATTCTGAGAAGTAACTCCTGCATGTGTAATAAATGTGATGGACATTTAATTCAAAGATCAGTGATGTGTGAATTCCCAAGGTCTACCTGGCCACACTCCCCCCCCCCCCCCGCTAGTGTCTATCCGAAGATGCTGCGGTGTTCACGTTCACTGACTTCCAATTCTTCAACCATTTGAAGTAAAGATGCCCTAAGAATTTCCTTCCTTGACTGGAAGCGAAGACTGTGTCTGACTAGGAGTGTTTGAAGTGCGTGGCCCAACTTAGTGTATGCTAGGCTTGGTCTTCACCCACCAGCTAGGGCCATGAGCACAGTGCATGTCTGGGGCAGGTGTCTTCTGATGAAACACAGGGACAGTCCTGGTCTGGATTCAGTCCTCTCCCTTATGCTGCCTTCTGTAGTAAGAGTAGGTGGCAGTTCTCACCTGGGTGTAGTTTTGTGTCTGCATCCACCCCACACCCTGCACACACGCGTGCACCCATCAGAGGCTGGTGCTGGTGCTGGCATCTGCTGGGCTGCGGAGTGTGCGACAAGGTGTGGCATAGCACCTGCCACGAAGAACAGGAGCCCCAGAGGGCCAGGCTCTGGAGGTCCTTCCTGGGCAGCAGTGGGAAAGGGATCGCATCCTGAGCATTTGGTCAGGAATTAACTTGTTTCTTGCAACTGTTACTTTCTAGTACTGAAGTTTTTGTTTTCTTTTAAAGTTGAGATTTGAGGTAGACTTTAAGATACTTGACGTTTAGTTCAACCCTTAATTTAACAGGTGGGTGGGGAAACACAGCTGAGGAGGTCAGTTAATTCAGTTAATTAAGTGTGCGTTAGACCTTGAATTTCTTTATCTCATACCTGTTTTTTGTTTTTTAAAGAATTCCTGATTCTTTTGTGATTTACAAATGCACTTGTAGCATGAGCTGTAATTTCAAATGGTTGCATGCATTTTACATGGGAACACTGACAACTGTGAGGCAGTTTGCAGAGCATATTGGATTACTTTGATGGAGTATTTTGTGGAGAAAGAATTAATTAATTAATCAACTCTCCTACATCCGAAACTGTAGTTATCTTAGAGATTTGTAGTTTCTAGGTTTCAGCTTGGTTACTAACCTGGTTCATAAGGTAATTTTGTGTATCATTTGAAGGAAGGAAGAGAGGTCGTGTCCAAATAATTGTAACAGCACATAGTTTACAGAATGTTTGTAACATCTGATGTTTGTGTTTGACTTGAAAACAGGCAAAACAAGTTACTAGCAGCAAACTCTGGAGAATAAATACTTCATAGCGGGGCACAGTAGCCAAGCCTGCAGTCCCAGCAGCTTGGGAGGTTGAGGCAAAAGGATTGCAAGTTCAAAGCCAGCCTCAGCAACTAGCAAGTCCCCAAGTAACTCAGTGAGACCCTGTCTCAAAATTTAAAAAAGTCCAAAGGGCCAGAATGCAACTCAGTGGTAGAGTGCCCCTGGATCCAATCCCAGGTACAAAAACAAAAACTTCTGGTTTTCTTTCTTAAATATTGAATGCAAGTGTCTGACCTAAAGGAACCTTAGAGCTCACTTATTTTTATCAATGAGGAAACAAGTTTGAAGAGTTTATGTAATTTTATTCAATGTCAAAGATAGGATTTCAAAATAAATACAGAAAGCAGAGGAGAGAGCTAAAACATCTCACGTGTTTGAATCCTGTACCTCAGTTTGTGTGGCTGGGAAGGCTCCTAAAATACAAAGGACACTCACCCTGGGTATGGACATTGAGAGCTAGTTGAGCCCTCGGAAGATGAGCACATAGCACAACACCCAGAGTGCATAGCAGTCTGCCTTGGCACATAGTAGGTGAGCATCAGGAAAAATCAGCTTAACCAGCCCAAAATCTTAGCTAACACACTGCCATGAGACTAAGGTGGGAGGGAGCAAATGGGAACCGGGTTCAGGACCTGGCCCTCCACGCAGCCAGCAGCGGGAAGCTCACAGTATGGGGCACGCCATGGCACAGGGTGTGAATGCCTGCAGGCTCTGCCACTCCACAGGAGGCAGACTGGGAGAGAGAGGGTCACCAGCCCTTAGCACCAGGGCCAGTGCTTCTGTAGTGCTCAGGCGACCTCAAGCATGCAGTGATCCCAGCACCACTCAGGGCCAAGTCTCTCCCTGTGGAAGGAAATTTATGTTGCAGGAATGGAATGGAGGGATCAAGAAATTTCTCAATCTTTGAAGAAAGTCCATTTTTTTCTTTACATGAACCATCCAGCTAACACTGTGTGTAGGTGGGCTTGCATTTTGGAGACATGCTGAAGGAGACCTACATATTTATCATGGTCACTTAAAACACTTGGATGACCACAGAACGCTCCTGGTATTGCAGGCATGTTCCTTCCGCAGGGGAGAGGAGGTGGAAGGCAGTCAGATCTATAGTGGATGGCTGAAACAGTCATGCTCACTTTTGGAAAGTTGTGCTGGTGTTGACAAGATGTAGAGTGTTTAGATTTTCAAAATGTTTCTTGCCTGCAGCTGGAGGTGATGCTGCTCTTCTCCTTGCTTGTTTGAAATTTTGCTGGGGAACTCTGATCTGAGTTGTCTTAGAGCTGCCTTCTTAGGACTGTCTCCTGTGCGAAGGGACGTGCCTCCCGGGTGCCCAGCAGCAGAGCAGCAGTCCTCCCGTGCTGTTAAGGAGCTCTGTCTCCTACCCTCTTCAAACTTCAGGAGCCCAAGGAGGTTTTGTCGACTCTCCACCTCAGGATTAGACTGAGGTGTGTCTATAGCTCAAGAATCCACGGGCCATCAGCCAGGATGTCATCACTTGTCACTGAGTCTTTGGGAAGCTTCTTGTTAACTTGTGAGAGAATGAAAGGGAGAAGACGTGATTTTAGAATTACTGTGAAAGTAATTTGTACCTTGTAGATGCTTCTGAAAAGATCTTGGGGACACCAGGTGACGCCAGACCCATTTCTTGAGACCCAGCACACTAAGGTATTTGTGACTTCTTTATGAAGTAGGTGCTATGTTGCCTACAAACCATTTGTCCTGGTTCCTGTTTGATTGAATGTATGTTTCTGAGTTGCAGGCAAGTGTCAGCACCCTCACGTCCTGGTACTGGAGTAGTGAGTGTCCCCAGGGCCTAGGAGAGGTTTCAGTGTTCACAGTGACAGTTTGGAGTCCAGAGCTGAACGCTGACCTGCCGCTGGAATCCTTGCTAGTTGTGTTGGGGCCAGGTGTTCTAACCAGCTGCCTCTGGTGAAGCTGTACCACACCGTGTTGCTGAGGTGGCCTCCCCTGAAGGCACTGTTTTAAGAGAGAACTACAAACCCAGGATTCTCTCTGAAAATGCAGGGAAACTGGCAGCTGTGCTGTGGCGCTTCCTCAGCGCTGCTGTTGCGGTGGCATAATTAACCTCAGGACACTGCCATGTGCAACAGATCCATGTCTCCGTTGGCCTCCCATGATCTGGGCAAGGGCAGTAGACCTGTCTGCAACTGGAAATGCAGTGCTTTGAAACGTTCGCGTGGTTCTCACCAGGAATTCTCCTGCCATGCACCTCTGGGTGCTCTGACAGGAAAGCAGTGTGCTCCACCTGGCTTCACCTTGACTCCAGCCCTGTGAGGGTAGGCGTGGCTCCACTCCCACGCCACGTGACTTGGGGCACTCGGTGGCAGGGCCTCGATGGCACAGGCTGCCTTGCTGCAGAGTCCACACACTTCCTGCTGCACTGTCCCTGCAACAGAAGGAAAGATATGGGGGAGCAAGGGCTGGCCTGGGCTTTTAAATTTGAGAGTTGGAGTCAGGTTTGTGGGGAGATGTTTAGTTTCTAATGCAGAGTATAGTCGGGGTGAGTAGTTGTGGGAAGGATGAAGCTAGAGCAGACTGAGTTCCCTTAGACTCACGCGGTGCTTTCTCTTTAAAGCTGAGCGCAAGGAGTAGAGGGGTGGAAGAAGACAGGTGTTCCCTTGCAAGAGAAAAGTCACGGGCGAGAAAGGCCCTGCAAAGGAGGCACTGTTTGGGTATCCTGGGTCATTGGTACTATCCCATGGAGTATGACCTGTGTCAAGTTAAATGACGGTTAAGGTTTCAGAGTATCCGTGTTGTCATGATAGTTGAGCTTAAATGAAGTCAGCAGGTCATATGGCCTCCTTGGTACTTAAGATGTGCAACGCGGGAGCCTGGTGGATGCGTTGACAGCGTGAGTTGTTCCAGTCGTGGGAACACTTGTGTTTCGTGGATGGTGCTGTTGGGGACAGGCAGACTCGTGTCTTAAATGCCTTAGAGGTCAGTGTAAGAATTACCCAATTTAAAAATAGTTTATAGTCCAGAATGTATTTGTAGTTTGGTCTCTTATAACTTAGGAAACATTATATAGGCCAGTCCAACAATGGTCAGATTTATTTAGCTCCAGAGTAGCGCTTTAACAAGGCACTTAGGCAGTTTATAATAGCATGTTCTCCCACTTGTCCTACCAGTTCCCTGAAGTCACATGTGTTACTCCCCCCTCAATTTTAAAAAAGATATTTTCACCAGCGGGTGTCACCAAATAATGGTGTATGTAAAATGCTTTGGGATGTTCTTGCTGGGACAAGACAGATTTTGGGGTGTCAGTAATACAGAGATGCAGTTAGTGTTGATGGTCGAATGCATCCTAGTCAAGCCCAGTGCATGTGTGTGATCTGGGCACTGGAGCGGAGGGAAGAGCGTCCCGGAGGAGGCTCCTGTGCAGGGGTCCCTGCCACCTAGTCCTGGTAAGAGAGTGCTCACTCTGGAAGGGCTCGCTCCCAGCTGACAGTTCTTCACTACAAATCGCCAGTGCCAGGGAGGGTGCAGAGAACTCAAGGTCAGTGCCAGCCGGTGGGTGGTGAAGGTGGGAGTTTTCAGGAACTATGTTCATTGTTACCACCCCTCCCCTGTGGTTGAGTTGGTTGTATGGTTTCTGAGCCTTTGAGGTATTTTCATTAAAAGGTAGCATTGAAAAAGGATGCACAAAAGACAGAGTTCATTGGAAAGAGTCTTCTGGCTCCGTGTCGCTGGCACCAGAACATGGCCGTGTGCTCGCCACTTCCTGTGGTGGCTGAGCTGTGGGAGGCACTTGAGTGCACCCCAGGAACAAATGCAGATCCAGGCCATCCAGAAAGGCCTCCTGTGTTCGCCTGCACTCTCTGGGATGCAGCTTCCTCGGAAATCATGGATGTCCCCAAATAAAGATTTGCTTTAGTTTTTATGGAAAGAACTCTTCTCTGAAGTCTTGTTGTTTAAATGCAGACAAATAGACGTGTTTTCCTTGTGATACCCATTATTGAAGTTTTATAGCACATTTTAATTCCAAGAAGACATTTTTTTTTCATAAGAAGTTGTGGTCTTGAAGAAGATTCCGGAAACTTGCCTGTGCCACACGTAA
>CM053416.1:15850863-15883837 GCA_028644305.1 Xerus rutilus
GGTGGGGCTGCCTGCGGGCGCCGCACGGTGCCATAGCGGGCGCCAATGCCTTCTTTCCTCCCACCCAGACCAAAGTCTGATATTCTGAAAGATCCTCCCAGCGAGGCCAACAGCATCCAGTCTGCAAACGCCACAGCAAAGACCAGCGAAGCGAACCACACCTCAAGGTACTTGGACCTGGAACCAGTGCTGCGCTGCCTTCTGACTTGGTAGTCACAGTGCAGAGCCAGGGCGCCGGGAGGCGGGCGGGGCGGGGTGGGTGAGCTGCCTGGGTGTGGGTGGGGGGGCCCGGTGCCCATGCTGGTGTGTGGTGGCAATCTGCCAGAAGCTGCTTTTAAACCGCACCTTCCTCTACTGCCCCTCCCCCTGGCATTTCAGGCCCCGGCTGAAAAACGTGGACAGGAGCACCGCACAGCAGCTGGCAGTAACTGTGGGCAACGTCACCGTCATTATCACAGACTTTAAGGAAAAGACTCGCTCCTCCTCCACGTCCTCGTCCACAGTGACCTCCAGTGCAGGGTCCGAGCAGCAGAACCAGAGCAGCTCGGGGTCCGAGAGCACAGACAAGGGCTCCTCCCGCTCCTCCACGCCCAAGGGCGACCTGTCGGCAGCAAATGACGAGTCCTTCTGAAGTTGACATGGACCGTGGAACCACGAGTCAGGGCGTGGGTTCAGACCTCCACCTGCCCCTGCCGCCCGCGCCCTGCGGAGTCTTCTGTGGACGCCCACCGCCTCTTTTGATGCTGCAGGATGCTTCCTGCTCGCCACGGGCATCTGGCCACCCAGGAATTTCGCACCCTGACGGTTACTCGTGACACTTTTATGTATTCCATTGTTTTATATGATTTTCCTAACAATCATTTATAATTGGATGTGCTCCTGAATCTACTTTTTATATAAAAAAAATCTGCTGTGCACAATTTTCCATGTACATTACAACTGGTTTTTTGTTTTGTTTTGTTGAGGGGGCGTTGGGAGGGGGGAGGGAAGTTTTATTTATTGTGTTCACAAACTCCATCCTTTCAGCATATCCTTTTAAGTTTAGTTCTTTCTTCCAGTTATACTATGTACTATCAGTTTTGATATAACTATATATATATAAATATAAAATTATCTATAAAGGGTTATTTGAAACCAATCCGTGGCAGCGCTGGTGCTTGATACACTGTGAAGTGAAGACGGCACTGAACAGTGCAGATCTGGGACAGTCCCTTCCGGAAAGTGCTGAGGCTGTGTCAGAGTCAGGCTCACGTGGGAACTTGACTCTCTCATCTGTCTAATGAGTACTGGACGATATAAAAATATATATTTTTTAAGCAATGTGATCTCAAATTTAAAGACTGCTCCAGATAGCCTGCATTTGCAGTGGGTAACTGACAAATCACAAGTGGTGTCGTTGGGGAGGGCTTTGGTCATCCAGAAGTAACTGAATAGCTCCAGAATGCCAAGTGTTCGTGTAAATTACGGTTACATGTTGACGTTGCTGTTGTGCACAACACCCCGACCACACGGGGCTCTCCCTGGATTCCATCCATCTTCCAGACCTCCCCTCGGGTCCGGGGCCTGGAGGGCACAGTCTGCACTTGGTCCACTCCGGCCGGGGAGCCGCCCTGGTCTCCACCGCCAGGGGGCCTTGCAGTGGGGGTTTTGCAGTTGGACTTGGTTGCCTCACGTCCCGCATCACTCAGACCCTTGCCCCGCCGGCGCAGACGTGAGACTCCTACATTGTTCTTTCTCAAAACCTACTGTGGTTCATCTACTCGGCAAAGGTCACAGCCACGCGGCCCCCAGCGGAGCTCTTAAGTGCTGGAGACCGGCTCGGTTCCCGGAGGGAAGGGACTCTGGCGGCCCAGGGGAAGGTCACGCTGCCTGCAAGGGCAGACTGCCACCTTGGTCTCCCTCGGCAGAGACCTCTTGCCAGAGCACGCGCCCTCAGTTTCCTCTCGCTCTTTTTACTGTCTTGGGGGGGAAAGAAAGCCACTAATCTGATCTAATACAATCCTACTCTCCTCAGTTCAGAACCTTTGCTTGCTTTGCTTTGCTTTCGTTTGGATTTGGGGGTCTGTCTTCTCTTTGACTTTGACATTCACATCCCCTGAGTTTGTAGTACCTCAGAGTCATTTCGCGCGTGGGAACTTGATGTTAACCTTCCTCTATTTGATCTTTCTTTAAGGACTCCAGGGAGGGTATGTGACATAATGAAGCACCACGTTTTTGGTGCTAAGAGCCTGGTTTCCTTAATAATAGAACTAATTTCTGTCTGGAGGCAACAAGTAAAAGGGAAAAAAAAAATTAACAGCTTGAATTGAGTAGCCAGCAGGAAAGGTTCCTTTCACATTTACATTAAAACGATGCTGTAGTCACCAATGTACCATAATTTAAATTTTGTCCTTGAAGGTATGGATTATAAAGCAGTGCCATTCGTTGCTGTGGTCCTATTCTCAAATGCATGGACAATGTTCCCCCTTCTTTTTAAAATAATGCTTGTATCTGGGATGCAAGCTGTGCTTATTACCTTTTTAAATACCTTTTTAAAGTATTTATTAATGAACCAAAGGAAATCAGGTGCTTTCTATAAGCATCGGAATATATAATACATAGTGATTTGACTATGAATTTTAAATCCACGTTTTAATATTAGTGGGATATTGCAAAGACATTCCTTCTAAAAAAGTTTTAATATTCCTTTTATTACGGGTCTCAGGGAGGGTAAATTAGTCAGCCATATTTATTTTCCAGAGGTGTAAGGAATTGCTAAGTTTTTTAATTAACTTTTTTAAAAAAAAATTAAATGCCACCAAACTCGTGGGTTGCACTGCTTTTTGAACCAGTAAGTGTTGGCATGCACTTTGTTCAGAAACACTGTGTGCTTTTTCAAAATCAGTTTCATGTAAAGTGATTGGACCCCTAGATGAGTGGAAAAGCTGATGAACCAGCTACTCAGAGGCTGCTAATTAATTCATCGCCGTGTCTTGGTTTTCGGTTTTGCCTCCGTGATAAATTAAAGAATGGGGAGAGGTGAAGGAAGGGGAGGTTGGCTTTAGGACGAGTGGATCGGGCTTGCCGTGTCGGCAAGACGGACGGTGGGAGCTGTCCGAGCACCGGACGTCACAGGCCAGCCCGTGGCTGCCGCGTGTCTGGGGCAGCAAGGTGGTGGGTACCTGAGACCTTGAATTTCCAAAATTGACGGCATCCCTCAGGCATGTTCTCTGGAAATGGAATCCCTGCACCTTCCTGTGTCTGCAGTCTGCCCTGCGCTTCGCAGGCAGTGCGTGAGAACACCAGTGCAGGTGCTGAAAGAGGGCCAGAGACGCTCGGTGTCCAGTGGCACAGAAGGCAGGTGAAAGGTCAAAACCAAAAGCACAGTGTTGACGCAAGTTTCCATTTGTTTTAACACCACACGATCTCACACGCGTGTGACAGCTGAGCTGACCGCTCCGCTTAAGTCACGCAGTCAAGACAGAGGTTAAGACATCTGACTCCCACAAACTATTTGAACCCAAACCTAAACCTTTCAGTTTCAATCTGGATACTTAGAAACGTCGGCAGGAGCTTCTGTGAGTTTCCTTCCATAAGATGCCCACCTGCCTTACCAAGACCATTCTCAGTCTACTTTTTTAAGCTACCGTATCTTAAATTATTGAAAATTTATTAATTGCTGAATATATAATAACCTTTGCTTGTATGTAACCGAAAATGGTTTAAGAGGCGACATTTAGAGTTTGACAATGGAGCTGAACAGTTTTTAATGCGCAAGCAGTTCTGTTCTTGTGTATGACCTGTAACCTTAATTTACTGTGTAAAGATGGTTACATTATTTCCTTAGCTTTGTTTGTTGGAGACAAATAGAGAATGCTTGTTAAGTATGTCCAAACATGATCTTACCTTGTGGATTTTTGTTAATGTATTATACGAGCTCTATTTCCATTTGCCCAGAAAGACAGCTTGTATAACGCTCCTGGAAGTTTCTGCTCTGTAAGGTCTCTAGAGCTGACGGTCTGTTAGGTTTGTTTTCTCTTCATGCTAAAGTGTCAGTTGGTGGTTTTGTGAACTGGTCAGAAATTCACAGGTCTTAAATGTTTTGGGGAAATTTATATTGGACACTGCTCTTTGTCTAGCAAATAAAAGATGTTAATATATTCCTGTTACTGGCATGTGCACGACTGTGTTATTAGAAGCCACTTTATCATTTTCCTGCTTTAAATAGAAATGTCTATTTATGAATTCTGCTTGTAGTTTTTTCACAAATAAAATAGTAAAATTTACATTGGAAATGGTTATTTTCGTGGCGCGCCGGGCGCGGGCCCTTAGGAGAGCAGCTCCTCTGCGCCTGCACGGTGGCTCGGGCAGGATTTCCAGGGCGAGGAGGGGAGCCGCGTAGTTAGCAGAAGTCGCTTGGGCTGTCAGTGCCTCAGACGCGTGAAAACAGGCTGTTGGTGCCCTGGGGGACGGGGGCTGCAGTGACCCGGCTGACAGCCCGCTGCTGGAGGTGGCCTGGTCGTCCGGTTTCTGGCCAGGCACGGCTGGGTCGTGTGACTCGGGCCACACCACAACAGCTGGCTTCTGGCCCTGCTGGGGGCACGTCTGTTGCTGCTGATGCCACTCAGTCTCTCCTTTCCGGGCTTAAGGAACCCGCTTAAAACCCCTCGAGCTGTCCGTGTCCTGTGTCTGCACTGAGCTGCTCAACGCAAGCTCCTGTGAGCCGAGTGGGACCTGATCTGTTTTGTTTTTCTGTCGTTTTGTTTTTAATACTGGGCATTGAACCCACGGGTGCTTAACCACTGACCCATGTCCCCAGCCCTTTTTTTAAAATTTTTTGAGACAGGATGAGTTACCCGGGACCTCACGAAGTCGCTAGACTGGCTTTGAACTTGAGATATGCATTCCTCAGCCTCCCGAGCTGGAACTAGGTGTGTGCCACACGGTGCCCAGCTGGGGTCCCGTGGGGGCACTGAGCAGCAGAGGTCTGCTGGGAGGAAACCCAGCAAGCACTGGGCCATGTTCAGATAGAAGTTCATCTGCTGTGAGCCCTGCCCTGCGCTCCTGGGGGTCCCCACTGCCAGAGGCTGGGCTCGCAGCCAGTGCTGGGCCCCCATGGTGCAGGTGTGTGACCTCCTGGGAGATGGCTGGCTCCCTGTCTAGTGCTCCTGCTCCAGACCCCTGCTGAGGCATGAAGCCGGCTGAAGCACCAGCTGAAGCCTTGCTGACTACAGGTAGACCCCTCTCCAGCTGCGGTGTGTGGCTGTGTGCCCTCCATCTGCTGTCACAGTGGTGTGGCCGGGACTGAACCCGGCCGCCTCTGCTGGGGCAGGAGGCGGGGTCAGCGTCAGGTCTGGCATCTCTCCCTGACCCCTGGGCAGTCATGGAGAGCCACTCTGAGCCTTGAGGTCATGTCCAGGGTGGAGTTGGAGCTGCCCTGTGGGATCGAAGCTCAAGCCAGGTCCTGTCCACTGATCACTGGAGGGAGCTTGCGTTGCCCAGCTGGGCACTACAGGGAAGGTTCCAGCTTTTCTAGAAAGGACATAGGATGAGGCCAGAAACAGGAGGAGGCTGGGGCTGGGCAGACCTGGGTGGGAGGAGACGGCAGGTGTGTGGGTCTTGCTGTGGGCAGTACCACAGGCCGGGCTGGGCTCAGTAAGGCAGCCAGCCCCTGGGCACGTCCCTGATCCCAGCCATGCTCCAGGACTTGGCCCCACCAGAGCCTGCAGGGTGTGCAGGGAGAACCAACGGCCCACTCTGCAGGCACTGCTGGGCTAGACCTGCACGGCCAGTAGTGGCATAGGAAGCTGTCCACCCGCGGGCACTGCCTTCCCTTGGGCTTGTGCCCAACCTCACTTGGCAGAGTGCTCCCTCCCAGGTAAGTGCAGACTCTGCACCCCCTGACCACGCAGTAGCCATTCCTGCCCTGGAAGAACCCACCCAAGCAGCCTGCGGGGCCTGTGAGAAATCTTGAGTGCAAGTTTCCCTTGTGGACACTGGAGTCCAGGAGGCCACTGGAGAGCTCAAAGGAGTCGGGAAGTCACTCTGGGGAGCGCAGCTTCCTGTCCCGAACAAGGCCAGGGTGGAGGAGGCTCCGTCCAGCAGCAGCTGGAAGGGCAGCCCCCAGCCCTAGACACCAAGGCCTGCCAACGGGGGCACCTGGCCCCATGGACAAGGTCCTGCCCAGGCTGCCACACAGCTTCTGTCAGCCGCAGACCCAAGTCACCGCAGGACACAAAGGGGTGTTGTTGAGGTGGTCAGAGCCCCAGGCCCCACCTGGGGTCCCCAGGAGTCGGAGGCGGTTTAACCCGTCTCTGGAGCAAATTCTGCACTTTTCCCCCCTTGTGCTTTGATTCTGGTGCTTTCCTGATAACACCAGGAAGGAAACGGGTCACTGTGGTGCATGGCCCAGAGAAAGGAGCAATCCGTTCAAGGCCACATGGGAAGCGAAATCCCGTGGCGTTTTTGACAAGTGCTTGAGGTGTCTGCTCACGAGCAGCGTCGCCATGAACGTGGCTTTTCTTTTCATCATGAAAAGTTGAATTTTTTTTCAGTGATGTTCACTGTCTCCTTTATTTTTTTAGCAGCTCGTGGAGTCCCTGGGAGGGTTCACGGCCTCCCGTCATCTGTGTTGTCACACTGGAAGCTCAGCAAGCCCTGCTTCATGCTTAGGGACGATTGCACATGTTGTTAACGGAAAATAGGATTTTCTCACGCACGCATAGATCCACGAGCTCCCAGGACAGAGACGTTTGAGCTGCAAACCCCTGGGTGAGCCAACACTCTGGAGAGTGGATTCTGGATGGGCAGCCGGTCATCGGCCAGCACAGCGGCCAGAGGGAGAAGCGAGGCTGATCATCAATGGGTGCGTCCCTCGCCCGTGCGTGGAGGCACGTGCCCGTGTCGAGGAGTCTGCAGGAGAGGCCTCTCCCCGGCTGGCGTGGCAACAGTCTGCACTACGGGTGGGTTCGAGACATCCCCACGCGGCAAGTCCTGCTCACAAACGACGCTGTGAAGTCCCAGGCGACTCTGGCTGCAGAGATCACGGTGACAGTGCCCATGGAGCCTGCGGACAAATTGGGCAACGAGAAGGAGGAGGACGGCCAGAGGCCCTTCGGGGGCCTGCGGAGAGGGGACAGCCGACACCCAGGCCCGGCACATCGCCTTCCATAGAGGCAGAAATGTCCCCACTGGGGAGAGGCGGAGAGGTGGACGCTTCCTCCCTGTGACTGCTGAGCCTTCCCAGCACTGTGACAGGTCTGCGGAACGCAGACGGGCATCGCCAGAGCGGGACTTCTTCAGCAGCAGGGAGCACCTTCTGCGGGTTCCACCTCCACCCCTCACGTCGGGTAACTCCTTTATCCCCACGGTGACGACTGAGCACCATTCACCGCCTGTTTCTGTACGGCCCCCGCCAGCTGCACAGGACGCTCACATTTTCAAGTGGTTGAAAATTTTTATTTATTGAAATTTTTCTTTTTTCTTTTTCTTTTTGTGCTGGGGATGGAACCCCCAGGGCACTTTGCCACCAAGTGGCATCTCCAACCCTTTTTATTTTGAGACAGGTTCTGGCTGGCAGTTGCTTAGGGTCTTGCTGAGTTGCTGAGGCTGGCCTTGAACTTGCAATCCTCCCACCTTGGCCTGCCAGGTTGTTGGGATTACAGGCATGTGACACCGTGCCCAGCAGAAGTGGTTGAAAATATTCTTAAAGAATAATATGTGTGATTTATGAAAATGACATGACATTCAAATTTTTAATGCCTACAAATAGTTTTATTGGAAGAGTGATGGATGGCATATGGCAAGCTCTGGGAAGTCTTTTGCAAGAGACTCACAGAGTTTCTTTACTATGATGTTAACACGCGAGGACCTGCTACCGATGAATATTACTTGGAACAAGGCTTTAGTGAGCAGAGCAAGGGATGTGTAGTGGAAGCATACTAGGTATGAATTGTTTCTCTGATCTTGAGCTAATCATTGAGCCTCTCTGAACCTCGGTCTCTTTCTTTGGAGAAGAATAAGTTGTAAGGCTTTTTAAATTTTGGTTTTTGGTTTTTTTTTTACACAAATGGAGCACAACTTTTCATTTCTCTGGTTGTACATGATGGTTTTAAGGCGTTGAGCTGATCAATTCCTGCCTCCTGGTGGGTGCTCAGAAGAAGGTAGTTCCTGCCTTGCCCTGGGAAACTCTGGTATCCTGCAACCTGCGTTTCTGACTCGAGGGTTCTTTTGGGGACCATGGCAGCTTTGCTCATGTTGCTCCCGGGGGCCTCCCAGTGACTGACGGGGGCCATTCCCAGCCACAGACACCAGCCTGGCTGCAGAAGAGAAACGGCCGTGCATCCTGACCACAGACCGTGTGTGTCCCTGGCATGGCGGTGCCTTAGCCCAGGAACTGCCCTCCTCATTTCCAGGAGACCAGCCGTGTGTGCTGGCTGTCAGCCGCACTCTGGATGAACCCCATCTTGGGCCCCCTCCTGCTCCAGTGACTCCTTGATTCCTGGCCTTTCTTCCCGACTGGAGGTGAGGTGCTAGCAGCCTGGCCTGGGACCGTCCACGTCAGTGCCCGTGAGAATGCCCGGCCGTCTGAAGGCTGGGACTTGGCTCTGGGAGGGGCAGAGGTGATCAAGTCCAGCAGGCAACTCCTGCCCACACCTGCCTGTGCCTCCCCAGGGAGGTGGCAGGTCCCGGGCGCAACAGGTTGGGGCCCTGGGTGCTGAGACGTCATAGCTGCGCTTTGGACATAGGGCAGCTGCTTGGGGCGTCTCAGGGCTGGCCGCCAGCCCTTGGTTTCCCCCAGGCTTTTCCTGGAGCTCCCATTGTTCAGGTGGTGTGTCCCCGTGATGTCCCTATGGCTGCTCCTCTGGGTTCTGTTGTTCTTGCAGAGATTTCCTCGCGTCACGGCTTGAGTTGTGCCCCCAGGAGACGTTGGCACCCTCCCCCAGGGCCTGTGAACGCGGCCTCCTCAGAAGTAGGCTCTTTAAGATGACCAGGTTGACATGAGGTTTTAGGGTGGCTGCTGATCCAGTATGACCGTGTCCCTGTGGTGGGGGACGTTGGACACAGGGACACACACACACAGAGAACGCTTCATGAAGGTGAAGGCAGAGGTCTGGGCGGTGTGTCCACAAGCCAAGGCCTCCAGAAATCTCCAGCCACCCCCAGACACTGGGAGGGCGGCCTGGCACGGACCCCCTCAGGGCCTGCAGGAGGGGCTGTGTGGCGGGGACCTGGAGGGTCCCCCAGAGGCTCCTGGGCCCAGGGCTGCGGCTGTGTCTAGTGGGGCTTTGGGAAGTGAGTGGATCCCAGGGGTTCCGACCTCCACGGTGGATTAACGATTTGTGCTGGAGCCCTGGGGGGCGGAGCCTGGGAGGGGCGTGGCTGCAGGAAGTGGGTCACTGGGGTCGCCCTGGAAGGCTGCCTCCCGCCCTGGCCTCTTCCTCTCTCTGCTTCCTGGCTGACATGAACTGAATGAGCCTCCTTCCCCACGCCTTCCGCCATGATGTTCTGGCTCAGCCCAAGACGATGGAGCCAGCCAAACGTGGACTCTGAAACCGTGAGCCAGAATCTCAGGTATCCCCCCAGGGAGGGGAAGCTCTCTCACGGGAACCACCCTGCACCCTTGACCTGGATGTCTGTCGTGGACCCACCCCATGGTGGCGGCTCTAGGGACTTCATCTCTGCCTCTCAGTCTAAGCTTTCATTTTCCTCCATGTTCCTGTTTCCCAAAGTCACAGCTTTGGTCTGCTTATTTCTTCTGTGTTATGTCCTCTGGTTCTTTCACGCCAGCAACATATTCTCTCGTTTCTCTGAGCAAATTCAGGCTGTATCTACCCAGAGCTGTCTTTGCCCAGGCTGGCCTTTGTGACAGTTGAGTTTCTGGGTTAGTTCCTGCTTGGGGCTTTGCTCGGGTCTCCTACTGAGGGTGGAGGAGGAGAAACCAGAGAACCAAGCCCTGAGTGGACAGCTGTGACGGGCAGGGTTTGGTGTGCTGCGCTGGGAACCCAAATGCAAATGTCTGTGGGTATCTGGCCTCTGTTGTGCAGAGCCTCAAGGCCTCCGCCTGGCTGCCTCCCCAGGCAGGAAGCTGCACTGCAGAGTGGGCAGGGCGGGCAGGGCAGGAGCAGACCTGGAGAACCGCCTCCTTCTTGAACAGCCTCTAACCAGTCCTCCTGGTTTCGTCCTCACTGACCTTCACCTCCACTTTTGGAATTACATGAGCCATAAATTCCTATCCTCCTGGAGGATTTGGTTTCTTCTTGGTTTTTACAAGTTGGCCCAGGACTGGGCTCTCGGCAGGGGCCACCTGCCTGTCTGTTCTCCAGCTTGTTCTTTTGATCTCCTTCCATTTTTCACAGAGCTGTGGTTATTCTGTGGTGGGAGGAGGTTCATCTTTATCTGAAAGCACTCAGGTCTGTTTATAAAACTGCCCTTCACCTCTGTGATAGGAACACAGAGAACAGGGCAGAAGAGCTGGCTAGGACATGCCTGCAGGTCACAGCAGACTTGGGGCTGGAGGGGTAAACTCTGACCTCCAGACCAGGAGCAGGGCACGGGCATCTGTCCACACCAGCCGTCACCTCTGCCCCCGGGCTTCCAGCCAGGAGTTAGTCAAGACAATGAAACAAGAGGCGTGCGGCTTGGAAGGGATGAAGTAACATTATCTCTGTTTACAGATGACATAATCTCGTATGTAGAAAATCCAAAGGATTGTGCTCAAAAAACTATTAGACTAATGATCAGGTTCCAAAAGCTTGGATGCTAAAAGGTCAATATACGGAATCAATTGTCTTTCTATACACTTGCAATGAGCCATTGGAAAATGGAACTTAGAAAACAATTCCATCTTTTAATAGTATCCCAAAGAATAAAACAGTTAGGAACAATTTTAACAAAAGAATTGCAATACTAACGCCCCACAACCTTGGCAAAAGAAATAAGCCTACATAGAGACACCCCGTGTCCATGAGTCCGAAGGCTTCATGCTGGAGATGGACGTTGTTCTCTACTGGTCTGCAGACTCGGGTTAATCCCTGCCCATACCCCAGGTGGCTTTTGTGCAGAAATTGACAAGCAATCCTAAGATTCACATGGAAACACAAGGGACCTCGAATAACCAAAAATCAGCTTGAAAAAGAAGAACACAGTTAAAAGTCCATGTTTCCTGATTTGAAAACTTGGTGCAGAACGGCAGTGATCAGGTCGCCTGGGATAGTGGCATAAGGGTAGACATGTAGGTCAGTGGAACACAATCTGAAGTCCAGAAATAAACCCTCACATTTACAGTAATTTGATTTTTGGGGGGCAGGGGGTGCGAATCGGCTTTACTGTCACCAGCAGAGATAACTTCCAGAGCAGCTTAGATGAATATCTGGTGCACACACACCCAAAATTTTAAATATGGATGAAGGGGGTATAGGGAGATGCCAGCTAACAAGCTGAATGTGAGGTACATAATTTTTGGATCTGGTGTGTCTAATTCTGTCTTTAGTTATTGATTCTTTTTTTTTTCTACTTACCGTATTTTTTAATTATTCAATAAAACATTTCTGGCTTTCAACAAAAAATTACAAGACAGGCCAGAAAATATGCTAATATGTAATCTGAAGATAAAAATCAGACTCAAACATATCATGCATGTTTGAATTGCCAAGTTAAAAAAAACTAAAGTAATTATGATTAATATGTTAAATACTGTAATGGGAAAAAAGTATACAGCATGCAAAAACTTATAAACTATGTTAGGGAAATGGAAACTTTAAGAATCAAAACAAAATTCTAGAAATCAAGCATGCTGAAATAGAAAGGAAGAACGCCTTCTGATGCCATCAATTAAATTATGGCCAAGGAAAGAAACCATGATCTTGATGATAAGTTAATCAAAAATTCCCCAAACAAAAATACAAAGGAAATAAAAGCAACCCAAGAACTGTGGGACAATATCAAAGAATAAAGCACACATAATTAGGATACAAAAAGAAGAAAGGAAAACAGAGCAGAAAAAATATTTTAAGTAAAACTATCTGAAATTTTTTCAGAAACTAAGATGAGATAAAAAGTACAGATTTTGAGAGCATATCAAGTAGAATAAGTACCAAATAAAAATAGGTGAATAAATAGAGGAATACCTAGCCATCTCATATCCAAATTACAGAAAACTAAAAGAAAAAAATTTTAAAAGAAGAAAGAAAAATAATTGCCTTACTGATACAGCTCTAGAGGAATAAGGATGAGAGATTCATTGGATAGCACAATAACCAAGTTTTATCTTCAGCTGATGTTCCCAACAGTCCTGTGGACTGAGACCTCTGAAAGCTACCGTGAGCCAAAATACACTTTCCCTCCTCTAAATTGTTCTCATTAGGCATTTGGATGAAAAAAGCTGACTAAAACAGTAATGTGAAATGGTACAGCCACTTTGGAAGACAGTCTGGAACTTTCTCAAAAAGTCACCATGGAATTACTATGGAACTCAGAAATTCCCGGGTAGATAGAAAGCATCCACCTCGCACACCAAGCCGTAGTAGCTTCCTTCATGATGGCCCCAACGTGAAAACTCAGATCTCTCTCAACACATGAATGAGGCAGTCAAATGACATCATCGTAGTTTCCAGTGTGGGCGGTAACGGGGAAGGGGCCCTGGGTGAGACATGCCGTGTCTACATGAAGGAATCCAGACCCGGAGTTCTCATGGCATGGGTTTGGGTTTATATTATGGGACGTCCATAACGGTTCATCCACGTAGTGCTCTGGGGACAGGGAGGGGGCCAGAGAGAAATGGAGAGAGCTGCTTGTGGGCAGCGTGTTTGGCGTGAGTTGATTGGGTGACGGTTGTCCTACCCTGGTGTGTACTAAAAGCCCCCAAGCTGACTTTAATGTGTGAATTGCAGGACACGCAAATTGCCTACTAGTAAGTCTGTTGTTACCATCTTTTTGAGGGAAGGGCGGGTACTAGGGATTGAACTCACGGGCACTGGACCCCTGAGCCACACCCCCAGCCCTGTTTTGTATTTTATTTAGAGACAGGGTCTCACTGAGCTGCTTAGCACCTCATCCTTGCTGAGGCTGGCTTTGAACTCGCCATCCTCCTGCTTCAGCCTCCCCAGCCACTGGGATGACAGGTGCGTGCCACTGAGCCTGGCTTACTATTATCTTTTTGAAGCCCCATTTTAACTGTCCCGGCTCCTAGGCCTCTACAGTAATCCTTGATGCTGATTTTGGGGGAGGTTGGGCTGTGCCTTACAAGTCGACATAAAGACACCCTGGATCCTAATGGAGGAGGTCGAGGTCATGGACTTTAGGCTAGGCAGATCCGAGTGGTCTCTGGCCCATCTGCCACTGATCAGCTCTGTAGTCTTGCCTGAAGCAGCTTAAGCAGATGACCAGAATAGATTGGTTCATATTTACTGTGAAATCTGGGGATAGCTTCAGGCATGGCTGAACACAGACCTGTGATGGGGCCTGCCTGGGTCAAGGACCTGTCACCAGGAACTGGTACCATAATGACAGCCGGGTGAGACCACGTGGAATGGAAGATAACAGAAGGATCCAGAAGGAGCCAGGCAGACAGACCAGGGCCGCCTGCACCACAGTGGGGCCTGGGGGGCAGGGCAACAGCCGGTGGGAGGGGCTGGAGCTTCTGCACCTTCGCTGCTGTGCCAGAACTGGAGACCCCTTTTCTTTCACAATCAGGACAATATGTTCAAAAGATAGTGGTCTTTGGTCTGGAAGGGGGAAAAAAAAGCCACAGACCCCCACTCGGGACGGGTGGGACGGTGTGAAGTCTCCAGCCTGTGCCATCAGCCTGCGGGGAGGTTGCTCCACCTGGGGTTGCTGCACGGAGGAGGGGTCTTGCTCAGCCCGCCCGGGTCTGCATCCCCGAATACGGAGCTCAAGGAGTCGCCCTGGAGAAGATGGGGAACGGGGGCTTCCGACAGCGTTTGGGGACCTCGTCTGTGATTGACCTGGGCGGGTGGCGGGAGATGCGTTGCTAAACAGAGGGAAAACGGATTCCAATATAATAATCAGCTGAGCCTTGTGACAGCCATCCCCTGTCCTCACGGTGTTGATGGCCGTGTGCGGGGCCTGGTGGACAGCAGGTGAGGCTGACCCAACCGTCCTTTCTTCTAAACTTCATTTTCTCCTCCACACCAGCCCGGTCCTGCTGTGTGGATGTCCCAGCCTCTCGGGGCGACAGCTGGGTCCTGGCTCCTGTCCCTGTCCTCATTTAATCTGGGACCTCACCGACTTGTGTCCGAGCCACCATCGAATTCCCCTTTGGTCATCTGACCTCAGCTTGCCACAAGCAGTCCCGGATGATGCAGCTGGGGGATGCAGGGCCTGCGCCTGGGGGCAGGAAGCCACCTGCAGGGGACGCGCTGCAGGGGTCCATGGGTGGGCAAGTGCTGGTGGAGACAGGTGGCCCCGGGGCCGCCCTTCTCACCAGGCTGCCCAGCAGGCCCAGCTCACGGCCTGGGGGTCTAGAGGGGAGCAGGGGTGCAGGCACGTGGCTTCACTGTGGGGCTGTGCAGGGGGGCCTGTCCAGGCCGCAGTCCTGGGCCGTGGCTGCTCTCTGCCCTGGGTCCCCACACCCTCCTCCTCTGTGGTGTCCCCTTGGCATAAGGACCCCAGTCATGTGGGCTTGGGGCTCACCTGATGACCTCCCGTGAACTGCCTCCATAACAAGCCCATCTCCAGACAGGACCCCCAAGTGTGGGCCACGTTCCCTCCCACCGTCCCCCTCACCAGTCCCCCTCAGCCCTCCTGTGCCTCCTGGCTTCTGAGCTGGGGACCTGGAAGTGCACTGGTTGGCTCCAGCCTCGCGGCGCCCTCCGAGATGGCCGAGAGCGCAAGGCGACGTGGTCGGGTTTGAGCCCGGGCCTGGCGTCTGGCAGAGCTATTGCTGAGCGTCCTGAGTGCCAGGAGCAGGGCTCGGCTGGGGATGGCCTGGGGCGCCAGCCAGCCAGGTCTCAGTGCTGGCGGGACCCTGGGGAGGGTGCGGGACAGGTGCGTTCAGTGTGCACGGAGCCTGTGGACACCAGCTGTGCAGTGCTCCGTGACAGTGGGGACCCGTGAGCACAGATGTGGAGCTGGGTGGGCGCTGAGGGCAGGCGGGCCAGCGAGGTGAGCCCCTGGGGGCTGCACTGGGTGGTGCTTTGGGGATCTACGGTGGAGGGTGACGTGTGGCAGCTGCACAGGGCATCAGGAGGGTGCAGGAAGGGATTTTGGGGGCCCTGGGACATCCTGTAGGTGCCTCAGGAGAGAGCTGGGCATGGAGCTGGGCGAGGGGGTGGTAGAGACTGGAGATCAGACAGGACCTGGGGATGGCTCGCTGGGTGGCAGGGAGGGCCGGATGGCTGGCTTCCCTCGGAGAGAAGCCTGCTGTGAGGGACAGTGTAGAGTGGGAGGGAGGAGTCTGGGCCAGGAGGGGTGGGGGTCCCTGCCAGCCATCAGTCCACGCCTTCCACGCCTTGCGCTTGGCAAACCCCATGAGAGGACGCAGACTGCGCGAAATGATACACGGGCGCCTTACCTAGTGGACATTCCAACAGGGAGAGGCCACAGCCTGTGCAAAGGCCCTGAGGCTCCTGGTGAGATTGAATGAGACTAGGCTGGGGCATGTGGAAATTCACAGGCAGAACTAAGCACCCTGTGCCTCAGGGTGCAGGAAGCCACTGGAGGGCCTCAGGCAAGGGAGTGGGATCAGTGGAGCTGGAAAGAAGGCCTTGGGAGGAGCAAGGTGGGCTGCTGGGGCCGTGCCTGTGCCCCGCTCTTCTTGATCAGCTCAGCTTGAAGCAAGTGACTTGCACATGTGCGGAGAGAGCCTTTGCTGAGGGGCTTGTGTCCAGGTTTCAGGGTCGCAGAGTCAGGTGGGTGTCCAGGCGAGCGAGGCTGGTGGCTCTGCGCCTGCCCCGTGGGGCTGAGCTCGGGCGTGGTGCCCGCCTCTTCTGTCCCCTGCAGCTGCTCCTGTCTTTTCACCCGTGAGGTCTGTTCGCCGGCACAGCTGGTTTCCTTGCTTAACACCATTTGGAGCCACTGAGCCAAGTTTTGTCCACTCTCGTGGCCGGGAAAGCTGAGGCCCTGGGCGGAGGCCACACATGGGGGATGCGGTGGCTCTGGGCAGGGGCTGAGGTGCTGCTGCTCCTTGCTCAGGGCCTGGCGGGTGGGGAGACGGACACCTGCTTCCAGGGCCCGGGGCCAGGGAGTTGCTGGGAGGGCAGAAGGTCAGTGCCTCTCCAGGAGGTGTCCAGAGGGGGCCTCCAGAGGAGCCGCAGCCTTGCCCTGGAGCAGGCCACAGGCCAGGACAGTGGGTGTGAGAGGAGGGAGAGGCCCTGAGACCCAGCTTCTCTCTGGGGCTGGGTGGACAGTGTCAGGGCTACCAGTATGGCCTCCGGAGGGACCCGGGGCTCACTTTGAATGAGAGCCAAGTTCAAGCCCCGGGTCCCCAGCTGGCTGTGGGACATGGCACATCATGGAGGGTCCCCGAGTGTGTTTCCTCAGGGTGCCCCCAGCCACCATGCTGCAGCTGTGAATTTAGGGGTCAATCTTTTCCTGCCAAGGTCCCTCTATGCCAATGGCACCGGAGGCCGGGCAGGGCAGGCCCAGCAAGCCGGGCCGGGGTGGGTTTGTCCATTGGCATGAAATCCAGCCTCACATGGAGACGCAGCGGGGGGGTCTGGTCACCCGCTTGTGGGAATGCGGGTGCACTTCCAGCTCCTTGGGGAGCTGAGGGCGCGGCGAGGCCGTCTCTGTTTGTACTTCTCAAACGAGGAGCCATCAGAGATCCACGAGCGATCTGATCGACTCCGCGAGTTTACCTAAAAAGAAAACCAGAAACTAGCAGAAGAAAAAAATTCAAACCCAAACAAAGCAGGTCACCCGTTGCCCCTGAATGGACCAGACTCCTGGGCTCACAGGGGCAGTGACACCACCCCGGACCTTCCCGGCGGCGTCTCTCCTGTCCCCAGAGAGCTAAAAGCAGTGTCCTTTTTTGTAGGAGAAGAAAGGAAGGCTGGCAGAGGGCATGTGCCCGGCCTGAGGTCACACAGCTTGCAGACCCTGCAGGACGGCCCGGGGGGCACGGATCCCAGAAGCCCCTCTGGGCACATCCTCTGTTGGGACTGGAATGTGGCTGCTGTGTTCAAACTCGGCTCTTGGGCCTGTGCGGGTTCCCAGGGCACCTGGACGCCTGGGAGTGGCCACAGCTCAGAGGTGACTGACTGCCCGGGCACAGTGGCTCGGAGCGGGCGGCTGGCACCTGGATCTGCCGGCCCGAGGCTCTGGGGCTCAGGGCAGCGCTGCTGTAGGCCCAGGGTGTGAAGGGCACGTCCCAGGTGCCCGAACCCCGGCAATCAGAGGCTGCACAGAGCAAGCCTCCTCTGCACCAGGTTCCACCGCTGATCCCGAGCGCAGGCCAGATCCCTGCTGCGCCCACCACCCCCGCTCTGTGGGCAGAGGGAGCTCGGCGGCGGCGTCTATGCCAGAGGCAGGGACATGGGTACACTTCCTGCCATGCACAGGCCACCCAGCCTTGCCACGTGGGCGAGGGCTTGGCCTCTTCACGACAGGAGGCTGGGTGTTCCTGAGGGAGCCTTCCTGGAGGCTGGAAGAAGCACAGAGGCCTGGAGGGTGAAGAGAGTCCTGCTCACCAGGACTCTCTCGGGCTGGTGGGCTGTCCAGTCCCCCTCTGGTGACCCTTCCTTCTTCTCCTGTGATCTGGAGGCAGGAGCTTGCAGAGGCCTCTGCCATCCTCAGGGCTGGACACCTGATCCACTCCTGGACGGTGCGAACAGTGTGTGTCACTGACCAATGATGGTCTCTGGGCTGGTCATGTGACCCAAGCTGGCCAATGGGAACGATGCTCAGAACTTGTCTTGGAAAGGCTCACCATGCCAGGGAGTGGGTGAAGTGCCCTGCTGAGGCCCTCCTAGCCTGATCACTCGAACTGCAAGCCTGGAGCCTCAACAGCCATTGCTGGCACCTCCGGGCTACAAAGTGAAGCTGAGACAGACGCCAGCAGGCCACAGGATGAGAAGCAAATGTCAGGACATCATTTGAGCATCTGGATCCAGCTGCACCTGAAAGCCCTAAATGCTATAATAAATTCTTTGGGTCGAGGATGGGCCAGTTTGAATTAGATATTTTTTCCCTTGCAAACAACAAACACCTTACTCATTCAGGAACAGGGCCAAGAGCTGTGGAGAGAGACGACTGAAGCCAGACCTGGGTTCAAAGCCTAGACTTGCCACCTAGGGCCATGTGAACTTTTGGTGCTCAGTCTCCTCATCTGCCAAATGGAAATGGTGGTGCTCTCCCGAGGGTCGTGATGATAAAGCAGGCAAGGCAGGTCTCCGGGTCTGAGAACTCGTGACTCCTTAGAGACGGTGGCTCGGTCCTGTCCAGCATCCTGTCCTCGCTGGTTGAGGGCCCAGCCTTGGGGTTTGTCCACACATCCCACAGGTCACATGGCCTCCTTCCTGGAAGGCTGGGGTGGGCGCCTTCCCTCCAGAGTGCTCCTCTAGCCTGCTCCTCTGGCTGCCTGCTGCGTCAGTTTGGCACTGTGATCGAAAGACCTGACAAGAACAATTCAAGGAGGAAACGTACTTTGGGGCCCACGGTTTCAGAGGACGCAGTCCACAGTCGGCCAGCTCCTTGGCCTGGGCCCGAGATGGGGCAGAAACCATGGTGGAAAGGAATAGAGGAGGAAAACAGCTCAGGACGTGGCACCAGGGAGCGGAGAGACTGAGCGCAGCTCACAAGATATCCAGCCCCCAGGCGCACCCCGGGGACCTCCTCCAGCCACACCCAGGACGCCCAGGAGACGGATGCGCTGCCCAGGCTGCCTGGCTGAGGCCCTCCTGGCCCGGTCACTTCACCTCCGAGATTCTTGCTCTATCTCACATGTGGGCTTTTGGGGGACACCTTGCATCTAAACCATCACACCAGCTCTGGGCCCAGGAGGATCAGCACCTGGGCACTGCCCCTGCTGCCCTGGCCCACGGCATGGCCAGCCCAGCTCTCCTTCTATGGAGCCCGACTCCTGGACACAGGAGGTCCTGGGCTGTGGTGAAGGGAAGGTAAGTGGCACAGCGTAATCGGGGCCTCCATGTCCACCCCAGCCCCTCCTGGGGCACCGCCTGCCTGGGCATCGTGGCAGGTTAGGGGACACCCCAGGGAGCAGTTACCCCAGCCCCTTCTGCACAGAGAAGGCCAGCCCCAGGGAGACAGGGAGTGTCGCCTGCCCCGTCCCTGATGGTCCCCAGGGCCCAGATGCATGTGTAGGGGTGCTGCGGCTGCCTTTGCAGTGGGAGGGCGTCCACTCAGAGGCAAAGGTAGGCAAGGTCAGGGGGCTGGGGCCACTGTCCCGTCCAGAAGAAAAGTCCTTCTTCATGAGCTCCCTCTTCCCTGGCAGGTCGGTTCCCCGCTGCCCACACTGGACGGTCGACCTCCAGGGAGATGTCGTCTCCACAGTCCTGGGGACATTGTGGGGTCAGCTTGGTGCATGCCCCAGAGGCAGAAGGGGAGGACCTTTGTCCAGCTTCTGCTGGCTTCAGGCCACCCAGGCCTGGGGCTGTGTAACTCCAGCTCTGCCTCTGTCCTTATACCGGTGGCCTCGGCCTCCCTCCTCTGTCTTTTTAAAAAAATTTTTTGGTACTGGAGACTGAACCCAGGGCGCTTCGCCACTGAGCCACATCCTCAGCCCTTTCTAGTTTTTATTTAGAGATAGGGTCTCGGTACGTTGCTTACAGCCTTGCTAACTTGCTAAGGCTGGCCTCGAACCTGTGATCCTCTTGCCTTAGCCTCCTGAGTCACTGGGATTACAGGCGTGGCCAGCCTGGATGACAGACATGCCACCATGAGCAGCCAGCCCTCTTCTCTCTTTTAACAGGACACTTGCAACTGGGTTTAAGAGCCACCCGGTGACCCAGGTCATCTTACTTTGAGATCCTTAATTTAATGACATCTTTTTTTTTTTATTTTTATTTTTTATTTTTTTAAATATTTATTTTTTAGTTGTAGGTGGACAGAATATCTTTATTTTATTTTTTTTTTATGTGGTGCTGAGGATCGAACCCAGTGCCTCCCGCGTGCTAGGCGAGCACACTACCACTGCGCCACAACCCCAGCCCCTTAATGACATCTTATAAAGACCTTTTTCCAACTAAAGCCACACACGTAGGCCCTGGAGGTCAGGACTTGGACTGTCTCTCTGGTGGTCACTGGTTAATGCACCAGGCCTGAGATCTGGTCCCTGCTCAGCACCTGCCCACCCAGTGTCCCCCTGCCCAGGGAAGCCCAGCTGCAGCCCCCAGCCTCTCCCAGTCAGGCATCACGGGCCCCTTCTCTGGCTGGCCATTTCTGAGAAGGAGGAGGGGTTGGATTTGGTCCCTGGAGATCTGCCAAGGGACAGGGGTGGCTTGTCATTTCCTAAGGGTCATTTCACGGCCCCACCAGTGTTGATGAACTTTTCCTTCTGAACACGTGGGAAGGACCTGACTGAGAGTCCTGTGGCCTGGGTGCCTGCCTGTGCTGCTGTCCCTCCACAGTGTCCTTAGGTCTCCTGCCATGTGCCAGGCCCTGGACACCACAGGACACAGCGCCGGCCCCTCGTGAAGCCAGCAGCCAGGACAGGAGAGAGATCAGCAGGTAAGTTACCTGAGAAACAAGACAAACTGCGGTGCTGCTAGCAAGGAAAGGGACCCCCAGCACGGCCTCTCCAAGGGAGCGAGTGTGAGCTGACATGGGGAACAGCATGTGCAAAGGACCCGAGGTTAGAAGAGCCCAGCAGGCCAGACAGATGGCAAAGCGCCATTGCTGGAGGGAACCGCAGGGGAGAAAGGGCAAGGTCAGCAGGAACCCAACCCTGCTGGCCCTCTGGGCTGCGAGAGGAGTAGACGCAAAGGATTAAAAATGGGCCGTGGCCCAACTTCAGCTGGCTTTTTAAAGACTCCTGTGGCGACCGACAGAGGATGGATGATAAAATAGGGGCGGCAAGCTGTCTGTCCAGGGGTAGATATCCTGTCCTTCGAGATCAGGGATCTCAGTACCAGGGGCAGTACATGAGCAGTGGCCTGTGCCTGTGAGATTTTATAAAAACAGGCAGAGGCTGGATCTGCGGCAGCCGTGGTCTGCTGACCCCTGTTGTAGGGGAGCAGAAGGGGACAGAGGAGTCCGTAGCCCCGAGCAGGTGGCTAGGCTCCCTGCGCAGCGTGCAGCTGGCCCCACGGAAGGGCCGTGTGCAAGTGTGGGGTGCAGAGCGCAGGGCTTGCCCTGGGGGCACCCAACACCCTTGGCTGGGACAGCCAGGCCACTCTGATGATTCCCGCATCCGGTGAGGAGGGTCTGGCCTGGAGTGGGGGCCAGCAGCGTGGCCCCAGGGCCGGTGGCTCCTCTGGAGTGGAGGGCAGGGACGCTGTGGTCCTGCAGGCCACCATCCTTCCCGAGCCTCCTCACGGGCTCCTTCCTTCAGTGTGCGGCCAGCCACCTCCTGCCATGGCCAGCCCAGTGACCCGGGCACCTCTCTATCCAGCCTTTGCAGAGGCTGGATCCCCGCTTGGCCTTCCTGTGGCCTTCTTTCCAGCGAGGGACGAGGGAGCAGCGATCCTCTCTCCAGCTTGCAGGGAGGAGGCTGGGAGAGGCGCCAAGTGTCTGCTTCTTGTTTTTTTAAATTCCGGGGGAGGGAGAGGTAGGGAAGGACACAGTCTCCACCGGCCAGCGTCCAGCGTCTAAGAGCACATTCGTCCCCGCCTCCTGGCAGCCCAGGGCCCAGTTCAGCAGGGGGGCCGCGATGGCCATCATGGGCCCCAACCTCACAGGGCAGGTGCTTCAGGAGAGGGGCTCCTCCCAGGCATTGCTGGGCGGGACCCGGTGGCTAAGGCCAGAGGCGGGGTGGGAGGGACCAGCAGGAAGCTGGGAGTGTGGCATCTGGGGGCAGACGTGGGGTCCTCAGGGCCCACTTGCTGCCTGCCAGGCCAGGGTGGCAGGAGAGGGGACCCTCGCCAGAGCGCCCCCCGCATTGCCAGGCTGACACCGAGAGAGAAGCAGGTGGAGAGATGAACAGATGACGTGCGTGTGAGACGCCCTGAGTGTGACGCCAGGTCTCCGCGCCCTGGCGGAGGGCCATGTGCGTCCAGACCTCGAGGGCGTCTGTGCCCGCAAGGTCTGCCCGGGCATTTCTCAGGATGAGCCACGTGGCCGCCCACCGCCCATCATGCAGCAGGGCAGGGCCTGAGCTGCTCCCACCTGGCGGACGGACACCTCCCAGCCGAGTCACCTGGGCAGCCGAGGGCACGTCCCGCGTTCCTGCTGCTCCCTGGGCTGGTCGCCCCACTTCTGTTTGAGTTCTTGCCATGCGCTCGACACGGCTCCCGGGATTCGCAGGAGCCAGACGCACAAAGTCCTAGGCTCACTCTAGTTGGGGAAACCGGAAACAAAGACGAGGGTCTCCAAGACACCAGTGAGGGACAAGAGGAGCAGAGGAAAACGAAGCCCTATCAGAGGACAGAGGAGAAGCGGGTGGGGTGAGGGGCTGTACTTGACAAGGGCCTGAGGAGGTGCAGGAATGAGCCCTGTGGGCAGAGGGAACGGTGGTGCAAAGGTCCTGGGGCCAGAGGGACTTTGCAGATATGTTAAGGATCTTGAGATGAACAGATTATCTCCAGCGACCAAGGCGATCAGAGGACCCTCATGGGAGGGTGGCAAGAGGTTAGAGGACCATCCGGCAATGCCATCATGGAAGAAAGAGGTTGCAGCAAACCAGGGAAGAGGCCACCCGCCTGGGAGCAGAGGCCAGGAAACTTCTCAGGCCTTCGGAGCTGAGGCTGTGGTGCTGGCTGAGCAGCTGCACTTGGCCTGGGCAAGGCTGAGAGAGCAGCCCCAGGTGCCGGGGAGCCCAGAGCACCTGCTCGGCTGGGCCCCACCCCAGGCAAGGCCAGGGCAACCTTTCTGGCCTCATCCTCCTGGACTCTGGCTCAGCCCCTCAGGGGGCCCGAGGGGCCCCTAGATGCCCCCCTTCCCCCAGGCCTTAGCAAGGCCTCCCTCCCCCAGGAGCTCTCGTGGGCTCAGACCGTCCCTGGGACCCTCTCCTTCTGCACCCACACCTGGATTCCTGCCCTAGTCAGCCTGTGCCTGTGCTCATGTCCATGTGTCTGGCCATCTCTGCTCCCCCTTGCAGGGGCGAGGCCGACAGCTCCCGTTCACAGCCCCTGCTCTGTGCCCTGCAGGGCCACCGCGGACCTGCCCATGCGGACACACACAGCCCCTGTGCAGCTGGGCAAGGAGGCCTGGCTGGGCCCTCTTCCCTGGAGCCGGGGGCAGCCCTGAACCCTCAGCAGACCCCCTACAGGAAGGACTGTATGAAGGAGGGACGAGTGGCCATGTCCTTGAGGACAGCCCATCACCTGGCCAGCTGCAATGCCGCCTGCGGTAAGGGCTGAGAAGGGCCGTGGTGAGCTCACCTCCTCGGCAGCCCTGGACGTGGAGGGACTTTCTGGGCCCTCGCCCAGGTTCCTTGCCCACCATCGGCTCCAGAGAAGAGCCTGGGCCTTGGGCCTTGGGGACCCTGGGCCTTCCTACAAGAGGCCCCTGCCCCCACCATTGTGGTCCTTCCCAGGGGACCCTGGAGAATGTCCTCCTGGCTTCCCTCTGTGTCCCAGGGGACCAGGCCCCAGTAGCTGTGTGGCAGGAGCCGCTGGGATCCTTTGGGGAGCAGTGACCTGTCAGGGGCTCTGCTGACCCTCTGGTGGGGCTGCTGGCCGCTGCCTGGCCGCTCATAGCACTTTGGGGCCGAGGACCGTGGCTTCTCGGGAACTTCTGCAGGGAAGACCTGGATGTGTCCGAGCACCTCCTGAGAGGTGGGTCTCAGTGGCCACGAAGGTCCCCACCTCCTGGTGTCTATGGCGTTAGGCGAGGAGCTGAAGCCTTCACCTGGGGTATATTTTTCTTACCTCCCAACAAGTTTATGGGAGAGGCACTGTCCCTGACCCCTTCCCTCTGGTGGGTGAGGAAACTGGGCACCAAGGTCCAGCTTCGCTGCTGGAGCCCACCTGTTCAGAGCATGCCCTAGACAACTGCCTGCTTGTCTCATTATCAATGTCCCTTTAAAGTCCCGGAAACCGAGGCTCATGGAGGTGGAGGACTTCCTAAGGTTGTCCCCTTGGCCCAAAAGCCTGTCGGCCGCCTGCAGCAGGAGAGGAAGCTGGGGCCCACCACCCGTGGGGCTCTGAGGTGCCCAGGAGGGCTGGGTTTGGGGAAACCTCTGGGCCCTGCGTGCTGCGGCCTGGCGGCGGCCGCGGACATGTCTACTCCTCCCAGGTTCCCCAGCCCAGCTCTGCGAGGGTTTTCCAGGGCAGCACTGGCCCCCGTCCAAGCCCCATAAATGCAGCCCCACCCCCACGGCCCCCGCCCCAGCTCCCACACTACAGTCCTTGTTGGTGGCTTGTGCCCTCCCCCACGTCCCCCAAACAAAGGCCCTGTAAGACTGGGGCCCAGAGCCAGCTGGGAGAGTGCGTGCCAGGGCCCAGCCCCTGTGAGCCAGGCGGAGAACTTTCCATCCAGACCCGGCCCTGGGCAGGGCCCATTCCCAGCTTCCCCCTTCCTGCCCTGCCACCCAACAGAAGCCGTTCTGTCCCCTCAGGCTGGGCCAGCTCCCCCTCGGGCACCATGATGGTTCTGGGAAGGAAAGGGACCGTGTTGCGGGCTGACAGTGGTCAGCCAGACAGTCCGTCTGCCACTGTCTCCATCAGGCTCTGAGACCCAGCCAGGGCCACACAGCGTGGCGTGGCCACGTGCTCATGAGTCACAGCCACGGTCAGCTGGTCAGCACGCCTGGCCAGTCAGGCAAGTAGCTGCTCTTCCAGCCACACTCACCAGGGTCACCTGGTGGCAGAGGCTCAGGGGTAGTCACAGGCATGGCCGGTCCCCCAGATGCCCAGCCGATCTCAGCCCGCGGATGGGTTGTTACTTGGCCACGGTCTATGGTCAGCTTCTGTCGCAGTCTGTGTTCGTGACCAAAAGACCCGACAAGCACAGTTTTAGAGGAAGGCACTTTTATTCAGCACACAGGGTTTCAGAGGCCGAGTCCACAGAGGGCCGACTGGCCTCCCAGCTCCAGGCGCGGCTTCTGGGGTTCTCAGGGCAGCAGAGAGTGTGGGAGGAGGCAGTCAGGACGGCTGTCAGGGAGCAGAGCGCTCCGCTCACCAGGGGCAGGGACAAAGTATGAACCCAACAGCACGCCCCAGTGACCACCACCAGCACCCACTGCCTACCTGCCCACAGGCACCACCCAGCTAATCCAAAAGTGGGTTAATCCACTGATCAGACTAAGATTCTCACAGCCCAAATCATGTCACCTCCGAACCACCTTGCCGTGTCTCACATGAGAGCTTTTGGGGACACCTCATGCCCAACACATACCATACTGGCAACCATAGCCATGGCTAGCCGGTCTCCGCCGTCTGGTCCATCTCAGACTGTCCACCATCCACCCGTTGGTCAAGTATTTTCAACAGCTAGCCAGTCAGCCTGTGGCCACCAGTCCAACAGCCAATCAGATGTCAGCATGTCCCGTCAGCTGTCCCAGGGAGGCTGTCACTGTGGACTCACACTGTCAGCTGTCCAGTCAGACACCATGGCTCATACCACAGGGCACCAGGCGTCTCCCAGCAGCCGGTCACCTTGGCAGGTGGACAGCCAATGTTCAATAACTAAGGCTGTGGCCAGGCCTCCCAGGTGGCCACAGTCCAGGGCCCTGCTGGGCACAGCCAGGAGGCAGCACCAGCCAGCCCGGCCATCCCTGGGAGCAGGTATGCCATCCAGGCAGCCACGAAGCCACCCAGGCTGCCCGAGGGCAGCAGCCCCTCCAGTCAGGCACCATGACAATGGTCGGGAGCACGGTCACTGAGCACTGGCAGAGCTCAGCTGGGCACCCAGGCGTACTTCGGCCTGTGTCCGCCTGCCAGGCACACTGACCAAGTCACAGCAGGTGGTACACAGTCCCTCCCAGGGAGCTGCCTGGTCAGTCTGAAGGAGGTGGGCAGCCAGCTGGCCTCCTGTGGCAGTGAGCCGGTCTTGTGGGTCACGAGTCACCTGGCCATCTGGGCTCAGTTCCTTGTGCAGCTTCAGGCAGCCCAGGCGACGGTTCCCCGGCCTGGCTGGCTCCTGGGTGCCAGTCACTGGAAGGGAAAGTCACTGACAGGCGGAGCCTGTGAAGGCGGGAGGGCGGTCAGGCTTGGGGAGGGCGAGGCCTGGGCGGGGCCTGGGCGGATCAGGGCACAGGGTGCTGGCCTGGGCACCCGTGCCCAAACGCCATCCTCTTCCTGGACACGGCTGCCGAAAGAGGTGGGGGTGGAGTGCTCTGAAGTCACAGCGTCACCCAGGGGACTCCCGTAGGCAGGAAAAGGCGGGCGGCGTGCAGCAGCTTGTGACGCCCCCACGTCCCTGAGGAGTGTCACAGGCTCCTGTGGCCGTCTCGCCCCCAGTCAGGGGTGGCATCTCAGCAGGGCCAGCGGAGCCGACTGCTCAGCTGCGAGGCCTCTGGCAGCTGAGAAACCAAGTCCCCGAAAGCAGAGAGCTGGCCGGGTTGACCCAGGCGCCCCCGCTTGCTGGCCTGGTCAGTTGCCCCCACAGCCAGCTGCCCCCTCCATGGTCTGTGACCATGAGCCCATCAGGCCCCACGCCATCAGCAGCACAAGGCACTGGCCAAGCACACACAGGAACCCGCATCGGGCGGGCCACTTCCCAGCCCTCAGGGGCCCCTGCGCTCCTGATCCATCAGGCAGGATGGGGGGTGAGGGCTCTGCAGGGGAGCTCAGGGGAGTCCACGGGCCAGCCAGGAGACACAGGGGCGCTGCCCGCCCACCTGGGCACCTTTAGCCAAGAGACACCAGGGCGGGTTGCCCGCCCACCTGGGCTCCCCCTAGCCAGGAGACACAGGGGCCAGCTGCCCGCCCATCTGGGAGCCTTTAACTGGGAGACACAGGGGCGGCTGCTCACCCACCTGGGCGTCCAACCAGGAGACACAGGGGCGGCTGCCCACCCACCTGGGCACCTTCATCCAGGAGACGCAGGGCTGGGGGAGCTGGGCGAGCTTGGCCATTTCCTCCTCCCTCCGCCCCTCCTCCTGCCTGGAGGAGGGCCTGGCTGCCTCCTTCCCCTGGCCCTGCCCTGGCACCCACCACGCGCCCCCTACACCACACAGGCCTGCCAGCCACCTCCCACCGTGCGCCCTGCACACACAGCCACACCCACGCAGGCGCTTCAGGACGTCCTGTCCCCACCCTCCCCAGCCCTGCTCTCAGGGCTTCCGCCTGCCCTCGCTGGCTCCTGCCAGCCTGGCGTCCTGGACACCCCCCTGCCTGCTGCACCTCCTGCTCCTCCCAGCTCCTCTGGAGCAGGGGGATGGCTGGGAAGGCGGGGGAGGGAGGCCTCACTCTCTTAACTCCCTGCGGCCGGGGCCTCAGGCTCTCCCTGGGGCAGGGGCTCCCCAGGGGCTCTTGGACTCCAGCAGACACTGGCTGGAGTCCAGCTGGGGGAGACAGCCCCCATTCCTGAGCCCAGGGAGAGGGGGACGGGCTGCCTTCTGTGGGAGGGGACCGTGCTCCAGGCAGAGGGGGCGCTGGCCTCCCTTCCAGCACCTGGGCTCCACTGCTGACATGAGCACAGGGCCCAGTGAAGGCTCGGGTCCTCCCGTCCTCCTCTTTAAGGTGGGCCTGATTGCAGACCCACTAGCAAAACAGGCCACCTGGAGCGGCCCTCTGAGCAGGCCAGGTTGCTCCCGTGGGGGCGACCCCCAGCCTCTCCGACAGCCTCCACTCAAGCTTCTCTGGAAAGCCTGTGATCAGGGTGGGGTCTGATCATGGTCCCTCTGGGGCCCAGCATCTGGTCTGCCTCGTGGCAGTCAACGAATGCTCGTGAAGGACTGAATGGATCTGGAGACGGAGAGGCCGGGATCTGGGGTGAGGGCCCTGCGGGGGAGGCGGGCCACCTGGGAACCAGCACGTCCCAGGCACTTGCTCCTGGAAGGAACAGGAGGGACTGGAGGCAGGAGTCTACTCCTGAGGAGCAATGGGGTGGCCGGCATCCTTGTCCAGAAGCAGGACTCCCGGTGACAGTCCCTCCAGGGAGGTGGGGAAAAGTGGCTCACCTATAAACCCTTCCCAGGAGCAGCAGGGGCCTCACCTAGTACCCCTGACAGGGACCAGAGTGCCCAGGGCTGCCCTGGAGTGGCCTGCCTCCCTGCCCGCCGGGCAGCCCTGCCGAGGCCTCTCTGTATTTGAAAACGTGACGGGCAGTGCTGACCCTCTGGGGGCTGCGGGGTGGCGGTAGTGGCCTCAGCCCTTGATTTCCGGCCTGCGGGGCCCTGAAGCCTGTTCCTCTCCTGCTGAGCACAGTCCTGCCATTTCCTCAGCCTGGCTCCAAGGAGGAGGGCCCGGCTGGCGGGAAAAGCTCTCAGGGCCGCCCTGCTGGGTGACAGGCCTGGGGAGAAGGAGGCAGATGCTCCCCACTGTCAGGATGGCATCCAGAGACCTGCCCGCCACTCACAAAGGCCAGTCTGTCCGGCCCTGCACCCAGGCGCCCCCTCCACGGGGAGTGCCCCGGGGCTGCTGGAGGCCACAGAGCTCCCTGCGTGCACTGGCAGGGCTGCAAGGCAGACCCCAGGAGCTGGAGGAGGAGGTCAGACCTTCCTCCGGAGGCTGGGCGGAGTCTGGGCCTTCCTCCCTGGCCAGTGCCTCTCTGCTCTTCATATCGTCTTCTCTCTGTGTGGCTCTTTAGGCCCAAAGTTCCTCTTTTTATACTCTAGTCCTTGTGGCTTAGGGCCCACACCAATGGCCTCAGGCTGAGGTCTCATCTCCGTAAAGGCCCCCTCCCCAAATGAGGCCATGTCCTGAGGTCCTGGGCACTAGGACTTCAGCGTGTCTCTTGTGTGGAGGACACAATTCCATGCCCAGCACTTGCTCTGGGACCTTGAGTGTGTTTCTCAACGTCTCTGAGTCCTAGTTTCTTCGTCTGTTCCAGGATGATTGCGAAAGGGCGTGAAATGGCTCCAGGATGCGGAGACTCTGCTCAGGGAACTTGGTTCTGCAGAGGAGCTGTGTGACCTTGGACGAGTGTCTGGATCTCTCTGAATCTGTCCTCTCCTGCCACAAACAAACCACCAGAGCTTAATGGATAAAAGGACAACAGCCGTATGTGATGCTCATGAATCCGTGGCTGGGCGGGCTGAAGGTCACGCTTTCCAGAGGGTTTAGGCACGGGCTGGCCAGCAGGCAAAGGCTGTGGCTGGGGCCCTGGGGTCTTCTGTGTGGGGCTGCTCAGCTTCCCCCAGCATGGTGGCCTGGTACTGGGAGGGCGGCCCAAAGAGGCACAGGCAGACGTCGTCACAGAGAGTCACTTCCCCCAGAGTCACAAGCCTGCCCAGATCGTAGGGAGGGGACAGCGGCCTCAAGGTCGTGCCGTGCAGAATGGAGCCGCTGTCTTGGATGTTGGGAGGCCAGGCTTTGTGCATCCTCACTGCCCCGGGCATCAGGATGCCCTGCCGCAGGTGAGGGAGACCCACCACATCTCATCAGCACCCACACCCCGGGCTGTGGGCACCATTCTATCATCCCTAGGAAAGTGACGGAAGGCCCCCGCGAGACCTTCCGTAGAGACCGTCTCCTGGCGTCCCTTCTGGGGCTACCTGTTCTCAGGTGAGAGGGCCCAGCTGGCCGTGGGGTGAGGCAGGAGGCAGGCCCTCTGAACCAGCCTTTAGGCACATGGCGGCTGGAAGAGGGGCCACTGAGAGAAGACAGGCTCCATCTCCAGATGTGGTTCCCAGTCCTTCCCCTCTCAGACTGAGTACGTCAGGTCTTCTCTCTGAACCTCAGGCTCTTCATTGCAGAATATTGCAGTAGTGAGAGTTAGCACTCTGGTTGTTGGACCAAGAAAAACATCCAGGGCCAGAGCCCATCTGCCTGTTTTCCGGATGCTTCTGGACACTTCTGGAAATAGTTAGAAATGGCCTCTACCATCAACTTCACCTGCATGGATATATAGCAAATATGTATGGGGTACACATTGTGGGTATCTAGCTGCAGGGTTTGGAGTCTCACAAACTGTGTCTAAGTCCTGATTTTGGTGGTCACAGGGCATCAATTTGCCATCAGAGTACCAAGAGCCAACTATCACCCCAACCCTATTCTATAGATGAAGAGTCTGAGGTTCCAAGAGGTGACCTGACTTACTCAAGGTCACTGAACGAATAAGAGAAAGGACAGCCTCCTGCCTGCTGAGACTGAGCCCTCTTCTGCTAAGCTGCCCTGGGGTCAGCAGAGTCTGTGCGTGGTCACTGCATGGGCCATGACAGGGGCTGCTTGATGGTGAGAGGTGTCTGCTGCCTCCCAGCTCTGCACCAGCAGTCACGTAGCTTGAGGTTCAGGTCCAGGTTCAGTCCTCCCTGCACCCCCAGGTCGGCCCTGAGTCTTTGGAGGAAGGGGCTGCAGACAGACCCTTTTCTGTGGGACGAGGGGACAAGCTGCCCAGGCGGGATCTGACATTTGCACTGGACTTGCAGTCGGGCGTGGATTCTAGTCTTGGCTGCGCTGCGTTCTGGCCTCGACCTTGGAGGAGTCTCCTCGTTCATTCTTTCGCATCTGCAAATTGGAGACACTTCTGAGCGGCCTCAGGGGGCCAGTGGGCAGGAGGCTGTATGTCTGGATGCATTTAATGAAACAGGAGCAGAAGTGAGGGGGTCTCCATGTGTCATCCTGGGCCCCCGGCTTCGCTGTGTGCTCCTGGGGAGGTCAGCCTCTGAGGATCCTGGGAGCCTTGTGTGCCATTGGCCTGGCTGTGGGGGTCCACGTGGCTGTCTTGACATTGGGGCCAGCTAAGGGCACTCTCTAGAGACCCTAGGCAGTGAGGCATGGCAGGAGGGGGCTGTGGGGAAGGCGCCTGCATGAGGCGCCCCGTCTCCAGGATGTGGATCTCAGCTGCCATCGCAAGGTGAAGGCAGCCCTTGCTTCTGAGAGGAAGGAGGAAAATCCATCGAGATGCCAATTGAAGGTGCCGATCTGAGGTGTTTGCAGAGAGCAGCAGATCCTGCAGGGCCCGCTCCAGCCCGTGCCAGTCCCCGTGAACCCAACAGCGGGGTCTCCACATAAAAGGATTGAGCCAGGCAGGTTGGCGCATACCTGTCCTCTCAGCGACTTGGGAGGCTGAGGCAGGAGGATGGCGAATTTGAGGCCCTTGGCAATAGGGTAAGACCTTGTCTCAAAATAAAACGTAGGACGGGCTGGGATGTAGCTCAGTGGCAAAGTGCCCTGGGTTCAATCCTCAGTAAGATGGGGATTTGAAGACAGTTACGCAGAGCGGTTACCCAGGCTAGGCGTCTCCTACCTGGGCAATCGCTTAGGCCCTGCTCCCGCCGTTTTGAACAGCCGTGGAGACAGATGGGGTTCCCAGGAGTGGCTGGGGGAGGAGCGAGCTCCTGGGTCAGATGGCCTGGGTCAGAGCCCTGGATCCCCAGTTTCCAGGCCACTGACCTTGAGACACTTCCTCAGCCCCTGGGAGCCTCAGTCTCCTCATCTGCAAGATGGAGTGGTCCTGGTGTCTGTTCTAGGACGGCTGTGGGCGGGGTGCAGGTGGCGAGGAGCAGAGGCTGCAGCTCTGGGACCCTCAGTGACAGGTGCTGGAGTCGGTCCCACTGTGCGCCTCCGCAGGGCACAGAGCCCAGGAGGGGCCAGGTGCGGCCTCCGTTCCTCTGTGCAGCCCGAATCTGAGGCTGCAGCCTCCCTGCTCCTGCTCCCGCTGCGCCTCCCCTCCCCCTCCCCCAGGCTTTTAATGAGTTTAGTGTTTTCATCAAACCATTCTTCCTACAACGCAGGGCCAGGGAGGCTAAAAATAGCTCCCGAGTCACGTGACCGCCCCAAATGCGGAGGCTCCCGGGAAGGTGCGAGCAGGGCTCCCGTTTCCTAGGAAATGACACCAGCCTGCCGCCAACGCAGGGCTCTGGGAGGTCCATTGTTTCCTGCGACGTCCCCGCGTGTGACAGACGAGTGAGGAGGAGGGGGACGTCCCCGGAGCTGGCAGAGCCACGTCCTGGGGCCCTGGCCTTCCGGCCAGAGGCTGCCTCTCTCCTTGGGTCCGCTGGCCAGAGGGTCCCAGCCCCTCTCTCCCTGGGAGTAAGGGGTCCCTCTCCTAGGAGCAGCACCCGCTGCCCACTGGACTCTGGAGCGCCTGCGTCCTGTGGCTTGGGAATGAGGGTGCACCTGTTGGCCGGCCGCCCTGGAGCCCCGGCTGCTCCCGAGGCACAGGCCGCCCAGACTCGGGCCGCCAGCACCGGCAGGCGGGTGGGCACTGTACGTGTGCCCAGCCGGCTTCTCATCAAGGAGGGCCGGGCCTTTCTAGCCTGTCCCCACAGGGGCCTCGCCTCTCCACGGTTCCACAGGCGAGCCCTGCCAGCGCCCCCGTTCACAGGTGGGACAGCTGACGTCCAGGTGGACGGGCACGGCCTCCAGTCACAGGGCTGGAAAACAGCTGGGATGTCAGGTGGCTTGAAGTTCGAGCCCAAGGGCAGCCTGGCTTCCTTGTCCACTGTCAGGAGTCCCTTGCTAGAGCGTCCCCCGGGGCTGCCCTGCCCTCGGGCGGGTCCCTGTCCAGGGGCTGACAGTGTGCGGAGCAGGGGTCTGTTGATGGCTGTCCTGTCTTGCTGGGACTCTTGCTTGAAGGCTGGGACTTGATCCGAATCACCACAGGTCCCACGTGCCTGGAGCAGGGTCCAGCAGCAGCCAGCGCCCGCAGCACACCAGCGCTCTGGGCGACAGGCTAACGACGGCTCTCAGTATTTGCTCAGTGAATGTGTCATGGCCAGGGCGTCACCATCGCCAAGGGAGTGCGTCAGCAGGGAGCAGGCCCTCCTTGCTGGATGGACAGGCCAGACACCTAGACCTGCCAGCTGTCGAGTGACTGAGTCGAGACCATCTACCTGGAAAGGTTTTCTTTTTCTTTTGGTGCCAGGGAT
>CM053416.1:15884337-15900855 GCA_028644305.1 Xerus rutilus
GCTGCTGTTGCCTCACAGTTCTGATTCGCACAGACTCTGTGCCGGTCCTGGACGTGTACAAGCCAGCACTGATCCAATCATGCGCTTTGTGTTTCATCAGTGCATGAATAACATTTCAAATGCAAGTGAGGAGCAGCAGGTAAATAACGCAGGGACAGGGCACCGTCAGTGGGGACAGGCCAGGGCTGCCGCTGTCGATCAGCCCTGCAGATGAATCTCAGACCCTCGTGCAGGGAGGAATCCAGAGGCCCGAGGCCTGTGGTGTCATTTCACGTGCTTAAAGTTCTAGAAAACACCCATCTCATGTGCGATGACGGAAAGGACATTGCTGGCTGCCCAGGGCCAGGGTGGGTGCCATTCTTTGGGAGGAGACACAGGGAAGCTTTGGGGGTAAGGTGCGTGCCCCGTGTGCAGATTCTGCTATGGTACGCAGGGTGTGAGCGGGTCCAACTCCTGGAGATGTATAATTAGAATGGGCACATGTTCTGGTGTGTACCCGGCACCTCCATCAATTTGAAACTTAAACAAATCGATGTCTGCATTCCACATGGTATTTTGACTTCAGTGAAGAGGCAGCATTAAATCTATAGCTTGCATTCCCACCACGTCCCTGAGAGGCAGGGCGTGGGGCCGCACAGGCCGCCCGACAGCTGCGGGCCTGCATGGGGGAGGGGAAGGGAAGAGGGACCCTGAGAGTCCTCTGGGAGGCTCATTGCTGGCTCTTCCTGTCCAGCCTGAAGCCCATTAGGAGCTGAATCCACAGTGGCCCAAGGTCCAGGGCCTGCGGGGGACCAGGGAGTGCCAGGGCGAGGCTGGAGGTGGCGGTGCAAGTCCTCATGTCCACAGGGTGGCGTGGGGTCCTGAGAGCTTGGAAGAGGACAGCTGGCCCAAGCCACTGACTGTGTCCATGACGTGGGCCGAGTGTCCCCGTGCTGGGGACTTGGGAATGTGTAGGAGTCCAGTGGGTGAAATCCAGGCGGGCCCTGTGCAGTTCCAAGGATGCCTTGCTGTGGTTCCCCAGCCCCAGTGGAACGCCAGCCGGTCAGGCCTGGATGAGGGAGCGGTGCGGTTTGGCTTCGGTTCAGTCTTGGCAGGAATCCCTGAGCAGGCCATGATGCGTGGCTGGAAATCCAACTAGCCGTGGAGACCGGGGGGTGATGCCGGCCCTGCAGGGTGCTGCTGTGGGCACAGGGCAAGACCAGAGGGTGATGCCCTGCAGAGGGAGCTGGCGAGGTGGGCCGGGGACTCTGCCCACACACGGCATCCCTCTTCCCATCCCAGGGCCAGGGCCTGGGCACAGCATTGCTGGGCCACTGGCTGAGGTGGCACCCTGCTGGCTGGATAGGGTGGGATCCACCTGCGAGTTACCCGCTAGATCTTGTGGGATCCCGTTGGGGACCTTGGGCTGAGAACCCAGCTGCTCTGCTGGCCAGAGGCTGTGACCAGATCCTCGCCAGGTGGTCCTGTCTATCAGGGAAGGAGCAAGGGACAGAGAGAGCACCGGACAAGTCACAGCCTCTGTTGTCCTGACCGTGGAGATGATGGCCCAGGACGTCTGCTGCTGTCCTAGGTCCACACTCAGGGCTGGGATTGCATGGGTGCCAGCAGGCGGGGCCAGAAGGGGCCACAGTGGATGGCCGCCACCCCAGGCAGCAGACAATACCATGCCTGCTCTGCTCCGGCTCCTGAGAGCACGCCAGGGCTCATCCCTCCAGGGAGCCCCAGAGGCTCCAGAGCTGCTGCAGCCTAGCGGGCGCTGACCCAGCGAGCCAGCGCTGATAGGCCTGGGCAGCGCACACGCAGGGAAGGCCTGGCCTTCGGAGCCAGCAGGCGCCCCTCGTCACGGGGGGCGAGGCCAAGAGCTACGATGTGCCCCCACCCAATCATGCTGAGGCCAGGACCCACTGATGTGTGCTAGGCCGAGAGTCCTCACCTGGCTGCTGGGGAGGACGTGGGAAGAGGGAGTGGGGCCCACGTGGCACAGGGCAGAAGGTTCTAGAAGGAGGGGAGAGCCCCAGTTCTTGTCCCAGCTGACACTCCCTATGGACAGTCCTGCAGCGTGGTATGTGCCCCTTTGGAAAGGGTCCTGTGGCCGCTGCAATGAGAGGCCAGAGGCTGGGCTCTGGGCCAGGTGGCCCCACGTGCAGCCTGAGTCCTAGCGCGGGAGACGAGGCTTTCCAGCCTCCCAGAGGTGCTGGGAGGGCAAGCCGAGGTCACACGTGTGCATTACGGAGCCCTTATTGCCTGGCTGGCCCGGGCAGGTGTGCCACAGTGAGCTCCTGCCGGTCCTGGCATGGCCGCTGTGATGCCCTCCTCGGGGACCGGTAGGGAGCCAGGTGGGAGGGTCATCAGGAGGGACACAAGCACACCTGGCAGAAAGGTAGGAGGGCAGAGGCCCCGTTGCTGGCTCCTCTGAAGACAGCCCCGCCCCGGGCCCCTTCCTGCCAGCGGCTCCTTGGCTCCCATTGCCTCCTCCTGAAACCACAAGAGTGGGCTGGAAAGTCCGTCTCCGTCAATTAGCTGTGTGTCATGTCTGCGTGGGAGCTGGCTGCCAGCTCGACCACATAAAGTAACACAGGAGACGCGTCTTGAAGGCTGGGCCTCGAGGACAGCCGAGCACAGTCCAGGGGAGGGAACGCTGGCACTGTGGGTCCTGCCTCTGTGCGTGCCCTGCGGGGACCCGGCTGGATGATGCCCAGCCTCGGTTTCCTCATCTGGAAGGCAGGGTTCACTGGTTCTTGCCTTCAGTGCCCTACTTTGCAGATTTTCTTTTTTTTAGGTGTGTGAAATTGTGCCCACCCTTGGGACACGATGAACTTTCAGTAAGCACAGCTGCTCACACCATGGTCAGCAGCAGGACGAAGGTGTTGTCAGGGCATGCTCAGCAACAGGGTACATCCTGAGCAATGCCCAGCGGGTGATTCCGTCACCGTGGGACCCACACGGGGTGCACTTACACAAACCAAGAGGGAACCCTGTGGTACCCGAGGCCACCCTTGGCTGAGATGGCCTTGTGTGGTGCAGGTATCTGATACCGTCCTGGGTGGACATTGCCTTTCCTGGAGACACTTAAGTCAGCTCACCTCTTGGGTTGCCGGTGGCGGAAGCCCAGTCCAACACGAGGACAGAAGATATTGTCACGATGTGGCGTCTCCTGTTGGAAAGATGGATTTTGGCTCTTCCTCTGACCAGCCTTGTTATTAAAATTATGAGGTTGGTGATGCGATCCACATGATTAATCTCTTCCTCTGCAAAGGTTCAAATGATGTCCTCCATGCATGAAGCTGTTTGAAATGATATCATTTTATCATCCAAATTAGCTTTGCATGAGTCCTCCCAGAAACCCAAGGAAAAAGGAGGCTTTTATTCGTGTCAGAGAGACCAACAAAAACACTAGAAACATCTCTAAACGTTGAACAAAGCTCCGTTGTGAATGGGAGGCTGTCCGGGCAATAAATAAACGTTATCCCCATCTCATAAAAACCCATAAAGGTAACTGGCAGAAATACTGAACCGGGCGTTCCCCCGTAAATAAATAGACGGCTGTCTTCCGCGTCCCGGCGAGCCCCGTCTGGCTGATTCATGGCCCGCCACGCGAGACAAACGTCCCTCCCTGGAAGATCTAACACCCCTCGCTGTCACTGTCTTCCTGCCATCCTGGGCAGGTGAGCTCTGGGGCACTGGCCTCACTGACACTCGCAGAGCAGATTGGCCACTGGCAGGGGTGTTGAAGGACCTGTTTCTGTGTGTGTTGCTGGGTCTCCTGACGAAACCTCCTTGGCATCAAGAAGATGTGCAGTCAAGCGAGTCCCAGGAAGTGCAGCAATTGTGACCAGGAAGCGGCCCCCCAACCTGCATCCCTGGCTCATTGCCTTCTTGCACCCATGCCGGGGTTCCTGTGGGCACCTGGACATCAGCCGTCCAGCTCGGCTCCTGGTCTCTCTGGCCACCTGCTCCCCCTCTGGGGTTAGGCTTCTCCAGACGGCCCGTGTCTAGGGTTTGCTAAACAGGTGTGCACTTGCAAGATGTCCCCGGTGGCTGGTGCGTGGTCAAGTGCTACGTGGCAAAGGTTTCGCCGCCTCGTCTGGGCTCAGTGGGGAAGAGGCAGAGATGGATTAGTGCTGTTTGCCACAGGCAGCGGGCTGGCGAGGAACGGGGCACATGCCATCTGTTTGCAGTCTGGCTGGGGTGAGGGGACGATGCCTCTCAGGTGTGGAGGGAGAGAGGGAGGTCAGCCCGCGGTGCAGGCCAAGATTGGCACGGGGGCTGGGGAGGTGAGGATTACATAACAGCCCATTTCTGCCTCAGAAGGAGGTGCTCTCCTCTGTTCTCTCCTAAGGACTCCACGGGCCACCATGAGCCCTATAGTCCAGGTACACAGACAGGAGCTCTGGGAGGTTGGGCGAGGTCCCTGGGCCACACTGCTGTGGTACACGCAAAGGAGTCAAATCTAAGCCTGCCCAGGTCTGCGGCCTCCACCCGCCACCCCATTAACCTCCAGCATCCCCATCTCTAGGGATTGGTGGCTAAGGACATGGAGAGGCTGGGGGCTGAAGGACTTGAGGAATTCTGATCGCGTCCCCTTGGGAAGTTCTACCTCCTCCCCAACCTGGCCCTGCCTGGGGACGGGTCTTCCCGGCTCTCTCAGGACAGAGGCAGCCTCGTTGGCTCTTTGGACAGAGCCATTTGCAGGGCGTGGTGCAGAGCCGTGCTAAGCCAAACGCACCACTGCAGAACTGGGTAAGTAGCTGCTCAGCGCATCAGCCACACTGGGGAAGAACTCGAGCAATCTGCCCCCTGCAGGGCGGTTCCAGCGCCTCTGCCTCCTGATGCCTCCCAGGTGGAAGCTGAGTGGGGAAGGAAGAGTAGCTGGGAAAGTGGAGATTCTCCTAAAGAGGCCTCAGGGATTAAATTAGTCACTTCTGAGGTCTCCTGTCGGAAGAGTGATAGAATTTCATCTCCTTGTCACTGGAGCCACAGAAAGTGATGCGCTAGATATCTCCCTGCTGGTCCCCTGCGGAGAGAAAGAAGATGAAAGCTTCACACTCCCCTTCTTAGGAGCCAGGGAGGGCACAGCCTCCTCAGTCGCTCTTTCCTTCTTCCTCTGGGTTGGGAAGAACAGTCTGAGGCTGTCAGGAAACTCCAACCAGGGCTCAGTGACTTCTCAGCCCGGTCTCTTAGGGACAGGGTCATGGTGTGGCCTGTCTTTATGTTCCCTAAGAAAGCCAGGCCATCGGAACAGATGGCCTGATCCCAGCGGCTTCATGCAGTGAAGGCCTCTTTCTCCCTCAAGGCCTTGTCCAGCGCTGGCCAGCATGGTGGAGATGGCAGTGAGGGTCTACTCCGCTCAGTCACTCAGGGACCCAGGCTCCTCCTACCGCATGGTCCTGTCATCCCTCAGGGCCTGAGTATTCTTCCCTGACGTCATCCAGATGAGGGAAGAAAGGGCAGAATTACGGAGGAGTGTCCTGGGCTCAGGCTCACATTGCCCTGGCCAGACCTCAGTCACGTGGCCCCATTTCCGGGCAGGGGATGCTGGAAGGTAGGGTCTGGCTCTGTCCACAGGAGGGCAAGGAGATGAAATTAGGTGACCTCACAGCCTTGCCTTATCTTAATGTCCATCTAAAACAGCCAGGTGCCTGTATCAAGAGCACAATCAACAGTCAGCTCAGCAAGAAGGTAGCACTGGCCCGGACAGGTTTTCTTACTTATCTTGGAACATGGCAATTTTCTCTCTCTACAATCAAGGTTGGTACTTTCCAAAACAGAGTACGCAGTCCCCTGTAGATAAGAGAGGTACCCCAAAATACCTGATTGACCCCAGATAGCAGGTAAGAGCATCAGTTTTACCTAAAGATCAAGGGAATTAAGGATGCTGAATTTTGACTATCTTGACAAGTTTAGGCACAAGTGTTCCTACAAGAAGCCAGGGAGTGTCTGGCACTCCCTAGCTGTGTGCTCACAGCTGCCCAGTGCCCGGGGCAGTCCCTGTCTCCCTTGCACTCAGGGCTGTGTGGAACAAACTATCTGGGAAGCATTATGTTGCTATAATCTTTCCTCAGTTGTTGGTCACAGCAGTCCACATAGACTGGGGCAGATAAACTGGGATCACCCAGGATCCCATGAGGTCAGCAGCACTTTCTAAACCAACCTGTGCTAAAGGGCTGCACAAGTCTGGTGATCCGTTGCTGAACAGCAAACTAGGCAAAGTCACAGTGGCTGAAATATCTACTTTGTTGTTTCGTTTCTATGGCCAGGGCCTGGGCAGGGCTCAGCAGAGCCGTTCTTCTGCTCGATAAGGCCTTGGCTGGTTGCAAGGTCGTGCAGAGCCCACAGCTGGGCTCAGCCACAACTCCGATGGCTTTCCTCAAATGTCCAGTGCTATGGTGTATGGAGCTGGGAGACTGGTCAGCCACATGCTCCTCCCTCACGGGCAGTGCAAGGCTCCAAGAAAGAGTGTTCTGAGGGCTGACGCTGTAATATTTTTAATGTCATGCTCTCAAAAGTCTCAGCACTTCTACCACACTGAACTGGTTGATTGGGTCATGAAAGCAATCAGGGTCAAAGGAAGGGAATTAGACTCCAACTTTAATTGGAAAAGTGACAGAGAATTTGCAACCATCTCATTTAAACTTAGCAGCTTGACCAGAAGATAGACATTACTTCTATTCCTATTTTACAGCTGAACAAGCTTTATTTACTTGGGTACTGATTTACAGTCCCACATAATCCACATGCTATCTAAATAAAGTTTGTATTTTCGAAGGCTTAAACACTTCTGAATAGAAAGGCTCACTTGCAGAAGGTTCCTTACCCTGTAAGAAACACAACTTCAAACAATGGTATTTGTATTTATGGTTGCTAATGTTTTCAAAGCTTACTCTCTGCCCTGTACCTGCCATTGTGGTGTCAATCCTGCACGTGTAATTGGTAGATTGTATTACTTTGGAAAACACCGGCCTTATCTCCGTGTGGCTTTGGTCTTGGCCATATGACAAGCTCTGGGCTCTGAAGCATGAGCAGAGATGGCATGTGCCACTTCCATGCAGCAGCATTGAAAACCACTGTGCAGTTCTGCCAGGATCTCCTTACCTTGACCACAAGATTGGCAGTGCCCCCAGTATAGGCTGCTATGTCAGTCTGCATGACAGAGCAAGGATCACATGGACTCCAGCCCCAGCCAACCTGCAATGGATGATTGACTTAAGCAAGCATGCTTTTTTTGTTGTTGTCGCCATCAGCCTCTGAGATTTGGGGGCTGTTTGTTACTGCAGCACAGTGTAGCCTAAGCTAACTGGTACCATTGCTTTTCCCATGTTCAAACAAGTTAGTTCAACAACTTGCTCACCATCTCACACTTAACCCCAGGCTGTTTAATTCCAGGGCTTTTGAACATAACTTCCAATCTTTTGTATAACTGGTGGAAATAAAGAGGGAAGTCAAGCCACATGCTGGAGTTGGGGCTTTGACTACCTCATGCACAGAGTTTCTGATCTTTAGCTCACTGTCCACTATTGCTTGTGTGCTGGTTAGGTTTTCATCTCTGTGATCAAAATACCTGACAAGAACAACTTAGAGGAGGAAAAATTTATTTTGGCTTGTGGATTCAGAGGTTCAGTGCATGGTCAGCTGACTCCATTGCTCTGGGCCTGAGGTGAGGCAGAACATCATGGTGGAAGGGCCTGGAGGAGGATAGCCACTCAGCTCATGGCAACTGGGAAACAGAGAGAAAGAGGAGGGTGGTGGGGGAGGAAGGGGCTGGGGGCTAGAGAACTTTCCCAGTGCACACCCCAGGGCTTCCTCCAGTTAGGTTCTCCCTCCTGGCAGTCCATTCAGCTCTCAATGGGTTCCAGATCCAAACCACAACAGCCCATGTGCGGAAGGCCCCTGACTTTGAATCAGAGCTGCTACAGCGCTTCCTGGCCAGGGCCTGCACCGAGTGGCTTATTTTATCACAAGAGGCATAAAGCTGTGTAAATATTTTTGAGCATCCTACAGTATATCATAATATTTATGAGGTAGACATCATTTGGGATGATTTAGCCTCTCCTGGCCTGTCATGTTGCTCTGCTACTTTCCTTCTAAGTAACGAGAAAGGAAGGAAAAAGTCAAACAGAGGTGCAGCCGCTCCATGAATCACAAGGTGCCGAAGCATCGCCTGTGCGTGCCTCCTTTCTCAGCGACCTGCCAAGAGGGGCACATTTCTCAGCCTCTGGCTTTACTGTGTAATGAGGGAGAATCATGCTGTTGAGGTGAGAGGACTTTATCTGTAACTGGAGGCCGGATGGTCACCCAAGAGCTGGGTTCCTGGAGCCCACACTGGTCTGACAAGCATTTGCTCCAAATCTTGGTGTACTTTCCTTTGTCTTCCACTGATACATGGTATACAACATAGTAGATCATTTAAAATGATTTAAGTGGCATGTAACATAAAACCCAACTAAAGGAAACTGTATGACAAGGAGCTTCTATTAGCTGACATCTACAAGGAGGGCAGCCGGGCGCGGTGGCTCAAGCCTGTAATCCCAGCACTTAGGGAGGCTGAGACAGGAGGACCGCGAGTTCAAAGCCAGCCTCAGCAATGGCGAGGTGCTAAGCAACTCAGTGAGACCCTGTCTCTACATAAAACACAAAATAGGGCTGGGGATGTGGCTCAGTGGTCGAGTGCCCCTGAGTTCAATCTCCAGTACCAAAAAAAAACAAAAAAAAAAAACCGAAACAAAATACAAGGAGGGCAGTTCTAGAGTTGGGTTGTTTGGTGACTTAGTGACATCATTCAAGACCCAGATTCTTTCTGTCTTTTTGCTTAGCCACCCTCAGTATTGACTTGGTCTTCTTAGACTGGCTCCTCTGTGGTCCAAGATGGCGGCTGTGTTCCATGTGGGGCAAGTAATGTCTGCTGGTGGAGGGGGAGTTGCCCCTTTCACGTCCTTGAGGTAGGAATCTGTGGGCAGGGAGGCTGTTGGGGAATGGTCTCAGGGGCAGTGACTGCAGGGAGCGAGGATGCAGGACTGGCTGGAAGGAGGAGTTGAGCTGCCATATGGTTACAACAGAGGCTTCAGCTGATTCTGCAGGGTGACCTGGAACTTGGAGGGACTTTCAGAGTTTCTCAAATTGAGACAAGAGGCTAGAACTTTGATCCTCTGCATGATCTGGTCACTGGATGTGGGCTGACCCTGAGGAGAGAGTGTGACCTTGGATAAGGCACTGGTGGCAGGTAGGGGAACAAGTGCCGTTGTCCTGAAGGCCATCTGAGTGGTGCACCCAGCATCCATCTCTCATTTTCTTGTGGGCAAAGAAGGGCTTCCCATATCTCCCTCCGTGTTCCCTGTGACAGCCTCGCGTCTCATCCATTTCCAAACCCCCACTGGCAATGGCAGTGGACTTGGACTGAAAGGAGATTCACAGGGAGGTCATGGTTGGGGCAGAGTGGAGCTTCTTCCCACTGGGGGGACCTGTGTGAGGCACATGCACTGTGGCAGGGCCGGGGAGGCGAGCGAGCTGGGGTATTTATACACCCACTTTGCCAGTCTTTGGGTGAGAGTTGGGGTGGGGTGAGTGCTGGTCCTCTGGTGGTAATCTCTCCCCTCTTCTTACCTTCCCCGAGCACAGACAGAGCTGCCTTCTCCTGTGCCTTTTAAGAAAGCCCGTGAGCAAATAGATAGAGGTCCTGGCAGTCAGAAGTCGGCTGATGCTCACTAAAAGGTAAGGCCCAAGGGATGTGCCCCAGGGCCTCAGTTATAGACATCCTGGTACTAGAAGCCGTGCTCTCTGGAGTCCACATATCTGGGTTGGAGTCTTATTTCTGCCATTGAATGTGTGGCTTGGGACACCTCATGAGACTTCTTGGCCCCTTCTCCTGATCTGTAAAATGGGACAACTGATGTGAGGTTTCATAGGGGCTATTGTGAGGATTAAGAGCAAAAATAAACTAAACAAAAAATCAGACTCAAAGCCTATGCAATGCCTGGAAACTTCTGATGATGATGATGCTGTTAAATATACAGACTTTGAGGCGAGAGAGGCTTGAAACTAAGTCTTAACTCGCCATCTACCAGCTGGTGGCCTTGGACAAGCAAAGTCACCTCTCTGCATCCATTTCCTTATCTGAAAATACAGAGGACTCTGACCTGTTAGGACTGTGAGAATGGAAAGGTGTGGGCATGCTAGGTGTCCAGTGTCGGGCACTGAGCCGGCCTCGGTGGGATTGCTGCGGGCCTGCACTGTAATCCCTCACAGAAGGCTGGGGGAGGAGATGAACTCCCTGCTCAGTGGTCCCTCCCTAACCTGGGTCGCAGTTCTTCTCAGTCTACTCTAATACTTGATGGAATTCCTAGATGGATGAGTTAAGCAGAGTAGGCTGGAATTTCTGAGGAGGGGATCCGGGTGTCATTGGGAATTGCCTTCCTTCTGGGTACCCATCCCATGAGCTGCTTTGGTCAGGACACTGGGTGAGGTGGGTAGCACTTCCAGGTGGAACTGCAGGCACCAGCTTGTGCTGGCCCGGGTGCCCGGGTGCAGCCTGACCTATACTTCCTCTCCCCCAGGACCAGAAGAGGGTATGATGCTGGAGACCAACACCCTGGGTCCTTGACGGGCTGACATGGTGCAGGGCCCTCAGACAACCTGTGACAGACACGGGCAGTGTGTGTAATAGTCTCTGCTAGTTTGATAGTCTCTCCTGCTTGGTGTGACTTTGCCTGGGGGTCAGGAGATTAAAGGCATCCATGTGACTGACACACAGCTGCACCCGTGCATTTACCCACAGTGTGACTGTTTTCACACCAAAGAAATAGTGGTGTCCCTGCAGTTGAGCAATTATGACAGAGATGGCCTGCCCTTCAGATTCTCAAGTACCTGCTCTCAGGCCCTGTTTAAATGAGCTTCCTGACCCCTGAACCAGCTTATCCTGACCCAGGGTCATTCATCCTCTGCTCTCTCTCTGCGATGAGTAGAGCCTGAGATTCTGCATTTCCATGGAGCCCCCTGGGAACACCCATGCTGCTGGCCCACAGGCCATTCTTCCGGTACCAAGATGCAGGTCAGGGCTTCTCCTGGTTTTGTTTGTTTGGGGTACAGGGAATAGAACCCAGAGGTGCTTCACCACTGAGCTACATCCCCAGCCCTTTCTATTTTTTATTTTGAAACAGGGTCTCGCTAAGTTGCTTAGAGCCTTGCTGAACTGCTGAGGCTGGCCTCAAATTTACAACCCTCCTGCCCCAGGCTCCCAGATTGCTGGGATTACAGGCATATGCCACCATGCCCAGCTATTTGGTGTTTCCAGTATGTAGGGCCAGATGCTTCTGTCGTACGGGCTGTCCTATGCATTGTAGGGTGATTAGTACATCCCTGGCGTCCACCCACTTAATGTGAAGCGTTCCCACCCAGCTGTGACCACCAAGAATGTCTCCAGATTTTACCAAGTGTCCTCTGGAGGGCAAATTGCCCCTATGCCCCTAGCTGGGCACCACAGCTCCAGGGTGACTCCGGCAGGCTCAGGCTTCTCTGTGGTCTAGCAACAAGCTCTTGGGCAATAAAGTTGGCAGATCTTCTTTCTGTCTGGTCTCAAGGACCATGGAAAGGTGCAGAAAATGGGGACCCTTGGCTCAGGCAGGAGAGGCTGGCACGGGGGCCCTGCAGAGCTGGCCAGAAGCTGCACCCTCTGCTCTGTTCTTAGGAATGTGGAACTTGGAAATATTTCACCAAAATCTCCAGGTACAACAGGTGCATCAATTTGATGGACTAGAAGTTCTGCATCTGGGAAAAACAAATCGAAGCTGTGGGCTACCTCGGGGATGGTTAAGGGCCTTCCCAGGTGTTTGCCAGCCTGGAATCTCACATTTGGCCATCTGGCCTGGGGGCCCTGCTCTGTCGGGCGGGCCCTGCAGTGCCGCCTCCTGGGCGGGGGGCTGATTGCCACCTTCACCCACCTCCTGTAGAGAGAGGAACAGAAACGTGATCACATCCCGCCCCTGCCACACGGCCCCCAGGGGGATGCCGCCTTCCATCTGCGGCACTGCCAGCCCGAGCTGGATGAATCAGAGGTGGGTGGCCCGGCACCGCACGGTGAGGGGGCTTTGAAATTGGAGGAAGAGAACTCTGGCTGCCTCTCCTCTTTCACCATTTGCATCTGCCCACAAGAAGAAAACCCCCTCGGTCTGTTTAGTTTTCATTTTTTTTTTGGTAGGTCCTTTGACATGCAATACGGCTTATTATTCTATTTATTTTCCTGATTTGTCTAAAATTACCCAAGCTGCATATGATTATTATTTTGAAACTTTAAGTAGTGCAGAAAGAGCGAGACTTTGCAATCCCCGGGAATGAGCCTCCGTCCACCGCGGGGGCCAGGTCCCTCCAGATCTTTCCATGTATCTAATACGCATGGGCAGTGGTCACCTGAGGCCACCCTGCAAACCTGCAGGTGGTGTTTTTGCCTCGTATTTTTTTGTTTGTTTGTTTTTTTGTTTTCATGTCAGGACCAGGACTCTGGGCAACATTTAAGGAGGCGCCTGCTGTTAGGTTCCTGCTAGAGCAATGTCACCATTTGCACAATTCTGAGAGTGGACGTCTCCTTAAATTTTCTGCCTGGCTACTCTCAGGGGCCCTCGCCTGGCCTCCCCAGACCCTTCCTCCTGTCTGTCCTGGTTGTCTGTGCCAGTTCAAACAGCTCGACTGCAACTTTTCTATAATCCAGTTTAAGTGTGAAAGGTGACTCTCCAATTTCGCTGCCATTTACTGTGATGGGAACGAAATCAGTTGGGTATTATTCTTCATCTGTTTGTGCTGCTGTAACAAAATATGTGAGGCCGGGTAAGTTATAAATAATAGAAATGTATTTCTTGGCAGTTCCAGGGGTTGGGAGTTCAAGATCAAGGCCCTGGGAGGCTCTGGTCTGCTTCTAGGATGGGGTCTCCAATGCTGCTCCCTCTGGAGGCCGAGGGCCCTGTCCTCAGTGGGAGAGGGACGGCAGGGCCAGAGGGAAGCTTCTTTGGTAAGGAGTTCAGGCCTCAGGGCTCACCTCTCAGGACCTCCACATCCGCTGGAGATCAAGGTTCAACATGCTCACTTCCAGGCACAGCCAGGCCACGGCCAGCGTGGGGTTGGCCCCGTGCTCCCTCTGCTCCTCAGCCCCTTCCTCGGGCTGCCTGGCTCCTGGGGAGGGGAGAGTGAGCTGAGGCAGGCTAAGGAGACTTGCATCAGGAAGGTTCAGAGTTCCTCAGCAAGAGCGGGAGGAGGTGAGGGGAAGGGCAGGAGAGGTCCTCAGGAGGAGGCAGAGGGAGGAGTCCCGGGAACTGCTGCCTTGGCAGGTGTTCTAGTCAGCTTTGTGTGTGTGCGTGGCTGTGTGTGGCTGTGACCAAAATGCTCAACCAGAGCAACATAGAGGAGGGAAAGTGTATTCTGGCTCACAGTTTCAGAGGCTCAGTCCCCGGTCGGCCGAGTCCACTGCTCTGGGACACAGGTGAGCAGAGATCATGGCGGAAGGGTGTGGAGGGAGAAAGCTGCTCTGCTCATGGCAGCTGCGGAGAGAGAGAGAGGAGAGGAGAAAGGGAGGAAGGGGCCACAGGCAAAGTGAACCCTTAGCACACACCCACAGTGACCCACCTCCCCTAGCCCTGCCCCGCCTGCCTCAGTCACCATCCAGTCAGTCCATCCGAACCAGGATGGATGGATCATGTCCCACCTCGCACAGTCCAATCACTTCACCCCTCAATATTCCTGCATTAGTGGCAGCTTTGGGGGACCCCTCACATCCGGAGGAGAGCTGGCCTGTGTCACAGGGGCAATGCTGTCCCTTTGGGGCCTTGCATTTCCCTCAAGAGGTTCTAGAGCGTGTTTGACGGGGACATCATGGCCTCCTGACCTGCTCAAGGCTAAGTGGCCGTAACTGGGTTACCTGCATAGCTTCAGTAAACATGATGTGGACTCCCTGGAGCCTAGGAGCACGGCTCACTCCCAAATAATCTGGAGTCGTAACAACAGAGAGTTCCCCAGGCACTGGGTTAGAGAGCACTTGAACAGGTTGGGGAAGGCTGTAGACCTGTTCCTCGGAACACTGCAGGTGAGAACACGCACACACATGCACACACACGCATGTGCTCACACACACATTCAACTTTGCCATCCATTTTCCAGGGATTCTGGAACCCCAGGGGCCCAGCCCTGGCTCCTTCCTCAAGGGTGCTGGCAAGGCTCTGCCTGAGGCCACCGTCCTGGCCCTGCAAATAAGCTCTTATTGAAAACCTGCCAAGCCAGTGAGCCTCAGTCCCTCAGGTGCCTCCTGCAGGCAGATGTGAACTTGAAACTTGAGCCCCTGCAGCCTGGGCTCTGCTCACTCTCAGCAAGAGCAACACCGGGGAGGTGATGGCAGGTTCTGGCGCAGGAATCCTACAATGGCAGTTTGTCTCTGCAGTCCCCGTGGAGGCCATTAGTGGAGTGATTTACAGCTCCTAGGTGCACAGCTTGGCTAGGGTACCAAGAGCTGTTCAGGAGGCAGTGTCCAGAAAGAAGCCGGCTTGAAAAATCTGAGGCTCAGCCAGGGGTCTTGGGCGGGAGGCGAAAAAAATGAAGATGTGAATGCTTGGTGTGCGGTGCAGCCTGAGTGCCTGGATGTGGACTGGGGCGAGCCTGAAAAGTCAGACAGGAGCCTTAGTGGGTCCTCTCCAGCTGTCCCGACCAGCTGACAGGGGACGGATGAGGGCTCTGCTCTGCTGGGGGGGCAGAGCGGGAAGCGGCCTCCAGTGCTAACCCTCTTGGCCACCTTTCCACGCGCCAGCTGTTTGTCAGAGCAAGGCGACCAGAGACAGGCGCTGTGGCCTGGTGGGCAGCGTTCTCCTCCTCTGGTCCTCCTTTTCCTTCCTCTCCTCTTTTTACCTCCCTCCCCTCTGCCGCCCCTCTGCATCCCCCTCCCCTCTCCCTTACCCTCCTTTAAAAAGGATGCCGCGTCTTCCCTGGGGACCTGCCTCCCGAGGCCAAGCAGAGGGATTGCTTGGACCTGTGGGTGGTCTCAGTTCCTTTAGAAGGAGGTCCTGGGACAGGATCTTGCTGCAACTCCTTCATTTCTACAGGGACTCTGGGGGCTGGCAGAGGCGAGTCTGGGTAGGAAGGTGGTCTCTAGGACGATGCCCTCTGAAGTAGAGCCCATGGGGCTGGGGGCTGTGTCTGCCACCTCCCAGGCCACTGGCTGCCGCTGGCCCTGCAGGGGTTCAGGCCCTGGCTGTTTGCAGTGTGTTGCGCACTTGGGCGGCTCCAGTCGTCAGGAAACCCGCAGGCAAAGAGGTGCGGGTGCTAGGGTGTGAGGTCGGGCCTGTGTGTACTGACGGCCAGGGCTGGTGGTGCTGGGTGTCCAGCATCTCTGGGCCTGGTGGAGCCCATTGGTCCCGTGAGGACCAGAGCCCAGCCTCTGGCTCCCCAGCTGGCTGTTTGTGGATCCATGACAGCACCCAGTGCCCCCACCAGAGAGGAACCTGCAGGGGAGTCATTGGAATGGCTGAGTGGTGCAGTGAGCTTGAGCTGTGTGTGTGTCTAGGGACGGCGGTGACGGCAGGGCTGGTGGGGCTGTGGTGTGAGAGGGCCACCCCAGACAGGCCCTTTCTCCACATCAGTTCGAGGACACAGACAAGGACCCAGAGTTCCCGCAGCACTGCAGGAAGTGGCAGGATGGCCAGAGTCTGTGAAGAGCTGCAGGGTGTCTGGTGGTCATGGGGCCTGAAGCGGACGCTCCCTGTGGAGAGTGGTTGGCACACACACTGTTGTCAATGCCAGAGAGGCCACAGTGGCCTTCCTGGGGAAACCGTCCTCGGAGAGGGATCGGGAAGACCCTAACCTGTGTGGGGTTTACCATGGCAACAGTGGCCACTGGGACCACCTGGAGCCACAGGGAACCAGCCCTGGTAGGCCCGTGCCACTGCTTGGACACAGGACAGTCAGGCCTCGAGGCCACTGCTGCTCCCTGCTCCCCACGCCTCTCTCAGGCCCCAACACTGCGGGAGCCTGCACCTATGGGCACGGGGGGAGGTCTTCCTAAAGGTGGTCACTCTCCCCAAAGAGCTTTACGCAGCTGAAGGTCACCGCGCTGGCCTGCACCGCAGGAGAACAGAACTCAGAACAGTGTTTGAGATTGAGATCTTCAAAATACCAGAGCAAGTGGAACAGACAAGAAAACACAGTAAAACCGTCAGGTGGACTGTTACACAGTGAGAAGGGCCACCAAGGTACAGCCCCACGAGGTAGCCTGGCTGCAGCTCAGAGGTAACACATGGAGTGAGCTCAGAGTCTGAGACAGGAGGATCGCGAGTTCAAAGCCAGCCTCAGCAATGGCAAGGCACTAAGCAACTCAGTGAGACCCTGTCTCTACATAAAACACAAAATAGGGCTGGGGATGTGGCTCAGTGGTCGAGTGTCCCTGAGTTCAATCCCCTGTACAAAAAAAGATTAAAAAAAAGGACAACCCAGGTGAGGTGCAGCCAGTAAGGCAGTGGTGACTTTAGTGTCCAGGACTGTGGACAAGGGCCCGAGATC
>CM053416.1:15901355-16105264 GCA_028644305.1 Xerus rutilus
GGGGGTGACAGCAGGAGCTGGAGCAGGATAGTGGGAAGCTTTGCAAGGACTGCTGAGCAGGTGGTGTCCTGGGGACAGGGTGGCAATGAAAGGCAGTGCCTGGTACAGAATGCAGATTTCACTAGGGAGCCAACCGGCAAGAGGTTGTACCCATCTGAAGGGTCAGGAGTGATAGGGAACTGGGAGAAAGAGAGACTCCTCAGCAGAGAGAATGGCATATGCAAAGGCCCTGGGGCTAGACACTGCCTGGTCTCCTCCTATGGCTGGATAGGAAATTAGGAGGGGACTCTGGGTATGCTGGAGGGAGAGTGTAATTCACTCTATTACTGTTCAGGAAATACTCACCCTTTCCTCAGCCTTTCAGGGAAGATGATGCTTCCACATCCCACTGAGTTGAGGCTCATCCTTGTGAGCTCCTTAAGTCAGTGGAAAATGAGTAGCCACAACAGAAGCAGAGACCCCACATGCATCTGAGCAGTGGCACGTGGCCTCTGGCATCAGCCATTCACCATGCACAGAGCAGGTTCTGTTTGGCAGGTGGAGTGGATTGGAGTTCAGTGCTCAGCCTGGGGCCGAGGCTCACAGGCAGCACAGTCCATATTTACTTGAGGCCGCTAAGTTTTGAGGCTGCTTGTTACACAGCATGCTTGTGGCACTAGCTGACGAATATAGGTGGGCGGGGCAGTCATGCAGGGAGGCTGTCCTCAGGCTGGGCAGGTGGGCTGGGAGTCCCTTCTCTGCCCTGTGTGGCACAGGTGCTTTGGCACAGATGGCGGGGGATGGATGTGAGGCCGAGGAGATGGGAGAGGTGTCAGTTGCTGCTGGAGAGCCAGGAGAAAGGACTGGCCGAGCCACTGGGCCTGGTCAAGGGTGGAGGTCAGGGACTGTCTGTTCCAGGTGGCTCTCCACGGCAGTGGTGTAAGGGTGGACAGGAGCCGAAGGGAATGTGCTTCCCACCACGGAAAGGGAAGCAGATGGCAGAAGCCCTCGCCATGGCAGGACGCGCTGAGCCTTTCAGAACGGTCATGGAAGCTGGCGTCCACTCTGCCTCCTGAGATACCAGCTCCCGGCAGAGCAGCGGCCGTGGGACAGGAGCTCCTGTTTTCCAGGGGAACGACAGGGCAGAACACAAACCTCTGGGAGGACAGGAGGCTGGGAAGAGAACGGAAGCTTGGGGGAATCGAGTGGGCTGGTTAGGGCCAGGGCGGGCGGCTGGTGTCAGGCCCGAGGGGGTGTGTGTTCACGGCCAGGGCTCCAGAAGAACGTTCCAGCCTTCCCGCATCCGCTCTTGGAACCAATGACTCCCTGATCATCTCAGAAAAATGCTGCGAGTGTCACCTGATAGCAATGGAAACAGCAGGAGAGGCCGGCTGTGCAGAGTCCTGCTCCACCGCAGTCCTGCGGGATGGGTCTAGAGCTGATTGCTGGAGCTCAGGGACCCTGTGACGTCATGCTGGGCCCCTGACAGCCGGGACGGACGGACATACACACGCACGCACACACAGACGGATCGTGACCTGACTCTGCTTTTGGAAGACTCTCCTCTCACCGCCGTCCGGGGCCTGCCTTCCCCACACCCAGCTCCCTTTGCCAGCTGAGCAGCGCCACCCCTGCCCATCTGGATCGCGTGGCTGAGTGTGCTGAAGCGCAGGGCTCGGTGTCTCTGGGAAGCCACAGCCACACGTGCCCAGTGGCAGATGCTCCCTGTGTAATCAGAGGTCCTCCTCTCGCCCCTGCCACGTGTTTTTATTGACTGTCCCTGTGTGCCAGCCACTGCAGCAGCAGACGGGGCGCTCAGCCTGGCGGTGGGAACCGAGCTTTCCCACATTTTTTTTTTGATACCAGGGATTGAACCCAGGGGCGCGTTACCACTGAGCCTCATCCTCAGCCCCTGGAATTTTTAATTTACAGATAGGGTCTTGCTTAGGGCCTCGTTGAATTGCTGAGGCTGGCTTTGAACCTACCATCTTCCTGCCTTAGCCTCCCGAGCCTCTAGAATGACAGGCATTTGCCACCGTGCCTGGCACTTCCCAGCATTTTTGATGCCACAGCCTGCTGTGACAAAGGTGACTTTCCATGATGTCCTCTAAAGTGCCATCATGCTGATAGTCTCTGTCACCTCTCTCTGTGTTGCTGGACCCGCCTCTCTGATCCTAGTTAGTGTATCGACAGCCCCTAGGGACGGTGTGGGGCTGCAGATCCACCAGCCCTGTGGAGGCCACGCGCTGCGTTTCCTGAGGACTCTGCAACAATCTGAATGACTGTCTCAACAGAAGCCTATCCTGAGACACAGATTCAAGTGCAACTGTTATTTGGGCGGGCGCAGTGTAGACAGCCCAGGAGCAAAAGGAGGAGGGTACAGTGGGGTGCAGGGAGCCACCCGGGATGGGATGCCATCCAGCAGTTCCCTCTGCAGGTGGCTGGAACTCATCCCGTGGAAGAGGCTCTGAGAGGCCGAGCACCTGCCTGCACTGTGCCCCCACCCCGTGGGCCCAGCAGGGCCATTTGCCCACCTGCTCCCCTCGCTCTGTGGGCAGGAGCTGCTCCTGGTGGCGCTGCCACCCCAGCACCTGGCCTGCTGCACTCTGGAACAAGACCTTCGGCCCTGAGATGCAGAGCCAGCCTGGCAGTGTGGCTGGAGCCTCTGGAAGCCTGAGGGATGCGGTGGTGCGTGGCAGAGCCACCAGATGTCCCCATGTGGAGGAGAATGGAAAAGGGTTTGTGGACACGGAGGTGCCCACTAAGCATGGTTAAGAGACACAGTGGAGGGAGCAGGGACCCAGGTTGGGCCACCTGGATGCTGATCGTCCTGTGTGTAAAGGTGTCACCCAGGGCAAGGTGAGACCAGCAAGGCACTAGCCTCACAGGCAGATTTCAAGGAGATGTCAATCAACTCGAGAATCCAGGAAAACCTTACTCAACTCACTATTTAAATAACACAGGCACAACAGTTCCGTGGAACAGAATCTCTCAATTTTAAATGAAGTTGGGATCTGGCTTTCTATTTGCCCAACGTGGCCTCTTTCACCTCTTTCTGGTCCTGACCTTGTTGGATTCTGGCTGGCTTGAGGCAGAGGGAGAGAGGGAGAGAGAACATGCGGGGGAGGGCCTGGGGTTTCTCCTCTCCTAGGGACCTCCGATGTCTTTCTGGCCAGCCCCAGCCACAGCTGCCCTCGGAGAGGAGCGGGAGAAACCCAAACCCAGGACGGCCTCCCTTCCTCCCTCCCCCACTCGGAGCAGAGCGGCTACAGGGCCAGCTCGGCTCCCTCAGGAACCTATACGCATTTGCAGGCCAAAGATGGGTCTCCAGAACAAGCCAACCAAAGCCCCAGCAACGGGAACTGTCAGCGTGGTGGTGTTAGTTCACAGTCCCCAGGGGTGACAACTCGGGTCACTTGACCTGGCTAGGCTCCGGTTGGAGAACGGAGAGCTCAGAATGAAACGCCAAGTTCAAAGCTGGCTTGTTGAAACCAAGCCATCTGACCCGTCTTCAGACGGTGGGGCCACTGCCAAGAGCTTCCCTCTCCGGCCTCCTTCGGGAGTCTGTGCCGCAGGGTGTGCAGCCGGCCTCTCCCCAAGCAGGCTGCTGCTTGGTGAATCAGGACCCAGGGACATGGTGACGTGCCCTGCAGCCCAGCTTTCAGGCGCGTTACTGACACCTCTATAAGGACCCAAGCGAGCGCTGCCAGGTCTTTGCGAGGCAGCAGGCAGAGACCAAGAGCTCGTGAGCTGGAAGACTGCGTGCATGCCAGGTGGAGGGTTTTTAACTTTGGCCCGCACCAGTGTGAACAAAATAACGTTTCCGTCTTGCCTGAGTCATTTGGACCCAGTTTGAGTTTTGCAGCCAGGGCTCAGATTGACAGCCTGACCTTTAGTTTTCCTCCACAGATAGCTAAGGCACAAAGACTAGCTTCCCAGTTCAGGGAGCTGGCACTGGTGGCCTTTGTTCTGTTTCATAAAGGCCCCGTTCCCCTCTACCTGGGGCACTGTCATGAACAGTGGGGGTGCAGAGCGCAGGGTGGAGAGAGGGGTGGTTTGCAATGATCTGCAATGCGCACGGGCACCTGGCTGAACGCAGAACACATCAGAGAAACGCATTGTTTTCTGGACTCTGTAGTCTAGGGGGGCAGATGAGGAGCAGGCACTCGATCGATTGACCTTCATCGCTGTCTGGACCCAGCACAACCGTGGCCAGGGCTCACAAACATGAGCTCTGGGCTACCTTCCTGGCTTACCTGTGCTGGTTACCTTTGTACAAGTGACTTACCCTCTCTGAGACACAATTTCTTCAAGCATAAAATGAAACACAATAATGCCTGCCACATAGCTTTGCTGTGATGACTGGGTGACCGTGCGCCCTGGTGTCACAGCATCTGATGAATAAGAGAGCAACACAGGCTGTCTTTTATTATTGCTAGTGGAAAAGCCAGTGTGGAAATTCCAAGTCAGTGCCTGCTCTGTTTTCTCCAGGTGTCTCTAGTAAGCGTGCTCCGGGGGTTTGGTTAAAACCTTGCAGTGCAGGTTTGCAAGTTGGGTACACGTACTATGTTTAAAACCCCAGTAGGGCAGAGGGAGAGCAGAGGGGTTCCCTCTTCGTGGAATCCCAGCGGCTCTGCCTCTTAGCTCAGCCCTCCACAGGGGAAGGTGCCAGGTAGGTGTTGAATGGTTGCTGACCATTGTCCTGCACTCTGAGGCAGACTTGTGAATTCTGGTGCTCCTTTTGGAGGTGGCTATGGTTGAGAGCGTCCCCCAAGGCTTTCCTTGCTGGAGATCTCCTCCCGCGTGGGGATGCTGAAATGTGGTGGGGCCTTTAAAAGGCGGGGCCTGTGGGAGGTCAGGTCACTGGGGTCCCATTCTTGGGAGGGGGAATGCTGGTCTCACAGAGTGAGTGACATCTCAGGAGAGCGGTCTGTTTTGAGGCCAAGACACCCCACCTGCTTTTCATCTTCTGCAAGTGGGTGGCCCTCTTGCCACTACTCTAGCATGTTGGAGTGTGGCCAGGGGGCCCTTGGCAGGCCAGCATCATACTGGGTGGACCCTCCATCCACCAGAATTGTGAGTTAAGCAGACCTTTTTACTTTGTAAGGTTCCCAGCTGCAGGGATTTTGTTATAGCAATACAAAGCGATTTAACTCAACGGTGAATCCAGCGAGTACTGGGGGGAGTGGGGCTTTGCGGAGGAGAAGGAAAGGGAGACCAATCAGGGAGACCCCCGCTTCAGGCAAGAGGGTGCGCCTCAGTGGCAACCTCTGAAAACACTCTGCCACATGCCTCAGAGAGGCCCCATCTGAGGGTGAGGAGGCTGAGAACTTAGCCATGGAGGCCTGTCAACCGTGGCACCAGGAGCAGGCGTTGTGTGCGTGAGTCAGAGGCAAACAGTCAAAGCTGGGTGTCACAGGAAGCCACCAGCCGTGGAGAAGCCGAGTGCCATGGAAGGCCACCGTGTCACGCACGGCAATGCCCAGGTGTGCATCTTGGTCTCGGGGACAGCGTGTGTCCCTGCTGCCTGGCACAGCGTCCCGCAGATGGCCTTCTCCTGGAGGGGACTAGGGAGAACAAATCCCAGCGCTCACGCAGTGTCTGAGGCCTGAGCGGAACAGCCAGCGTCCTGTCCTGGGTTTCCATGTGGCATGTGCTGGCTGGGACCCGCGGTTCCTCTCCTTCAGGGTCATCAGAACCACAGCTGTGGTCACAGTGACCTGACAGGGCTGGACTGACATCACACGGGAAGGTAACCAGGGCAGCTGCAGACACGGGCTTGGGACAGCCGTCCCCAAGGCCGCGCTGCGGCCATCGGTGCTTCTGGGTCCTTGTGAGTGACCCTAGCCAGTGCAGCTGAGCCGCCCCTCCTGGGCCAGCAGTCCTCATGTGGGTATCTTGGCCAGAGCCCAGCCCTCGTCCTGCTTCCTAAACCAGGACATCCACAGTCTCCCCCAAGGTCAGTGACCCAGTGAGTGGCACCAGAGCGGAACCTGGGTCTGTCAGACTTCGCAGCCCAGCACTTCTGACCACCACGCTGGACTGTGGCTGTGGCACAGGTTTTCCCCTTGAATCCCAAGGAATCAGGCCAGGCGGGATGGTGGTGACCTTTCTCCTTGGGCGGGCGCGTCGGAACGGCTCTGATCTGTGGCATCTGCCCACCTCTGTGGGCTGAATGCTTGCCCCCAGCCAGCTCCAGTGGCTGGGCTCCACAAGCAGCCCGCCCTGCTCCTGGGTGTCATCAGCTGCTGTCACAGCCCAGTGCCCAGCTCTGGGCAGCTCCTGCTGCCTCCCATGTCAGCTTCCTGAGGTGCGGTGGAGATGCTGCTGCTGTACCCACCCCACGCTCCAGAAGTCTGGCCCATGCTCCAGGAGTGCCGGCGAGGCCCCGGCGTCTACTCAGGCACAAAGGCAGTGCAGGTGCCAGAGGGCCAGGCCCTCCCAGGTGGCCGTCCCCAGAAGAGGGTTTTGCATGGCAGACCAGGGAGTGTGGCAGGGGGCCATCACAGGGCAGGGTGGGGGGCTGAGGTGGGAAGGGCAGGGAGCAGGCAAGGCTGTGCCTCAGGCCAAGGGGCGCCTGGACTCGGTCCTGCAGGGGCCTCTGGAAAGAACGGGGTGCACTCACCCTGCCAGATAGGGCATGTGTATCGCTGTCCACCACTAGCTCAGGGCTGTCCCTAGAGGGACATACAGCTTTGGGTGCTGCCTGCCTGGAAGGACCTGAGGGGTCAGGCACAGCAGACCTTGAGGAGTGGCTGCTTCACAGTTATTTATTCCACCAGTGTTTCCTGAGCAGCTATTGTACCCCGGGGTCTGTTCCAGAGGATGCAGGACAAATGCAGGTTACTACACTCTGCTGGGGTAGGGATCCAACCAAAAACAGAGCTTTATACATTAGAACACATGGCGTGAGGACAACTATGGAGCCCTGAGGAGTATCTGGTGGGGGCACCTCTCACAGATTAGTAGAGAGGCCCCTGGCCTCCAACAAGAGCCTCAACAGAATGTGCAGGCAAACAGCCTCACTCTGGGGTCTTTTGAATACTAGGTGGCCTGTGGGGACCCAGAAGCAGGTGTTCCAAGACCACCGGTTACTGATGGTGAGCAATGACTCATGGGTATGCAAATCAGCTACCCAAATTGATGCCGTGAGTGCTCCTAGCCAAAGACCAGTACGTGACTCCACCCTTTAGCAACCACCTTGTGGCCCTGTATTCAGAGATCACTGGATTTCCGTACTTATGGTTACTATCATGCCTGCAGGCTGTTGAGTCAGAAGCCTGAATTCAAAATTGGCTGTATCACCTGATTAGCTGTGTGTCCTTAGGCAAGTAGCTTACCCTGCCTGTGCCTCAGCTCCTTCATCAGCAGAATGGGGAAAATAGTATCCCCCTCACACAGGTCTGCTGTGAAGAGTAGGTGGAAATGGGCGTCGGCATGCCTGCTTAGTGCTGTGTCTGGGCCTGCGTTTAGCACCTTATAAAATGTAGCTATTTTTATATTCTTGTTTTGTTTGTTTCTCTGTGGTGGGAATCGAACCTAGGGCTTTGTACATGCTAGGCAGGTGCTCTACCATGAGCTATACCTCCAGTCCTATTTAGATTATTGAATATTACATTTGATATGAATGAGTGTCCTTGATACATTTTTAAGTGAAAAAGTGTGCTTATATACAAAATAATTTGAATAGATGTCCTCAAGCTTTGTCCTCAGAATTCTTTATATCTTTAAAACTAGGAAAGTCCAAAGACCTTTGTTTTTAAATGTGGGTTTAAAACACTAAATAATTCATTATAATAACCATATAAACCAATTGTGTTAATGTTATATTTTAACAAAAATAGTGATATTTTCCTAAAAGTTAATAAATTTGACTTGTTTTACATTTTTTCCGATATCGTCAGTATTTGCTTAATTGAAGACAGAGTCTCATATCTATTCTATGTTCAGTCTATGGTGAGGTCTCATCTTGGCTGAAGTCTATGAAAAGAAAAATTATAGAAGGAAGGAGACTCCTTTTTTAAATATATATTTTAATTGTTCTAATCAGTTATACATGACAGTAGAATGTGTTTTGACACATCAGGAAGGAGGCTTTTAATAGCCTTCTCAGATAATTGTAGAGATTCTTTTTTTAGTATTTCACCAAAACTAAAAAATGGTAGTCTTTTAAAGAGCTAGTTGCAATATGAATTCTTAAATGATGTCAGTGAAGTTTGGTACTTTATCAAATTAAAACCAGTTGGTCTATGTTGTGTCTTAAATGGATTTTTTACCCGTGCATGATTTTCTAATGTCCTACATTAATCATTGGGAAAATACCAGCTCACAGTTATGCAGATCTTTCACATGTCAACAACGTGTCATTATATAATATTAAAAAAAGCTACATGTCTCAACAGAAGGGTCTCATCAGAAGGGTCTTTAAGTTCAGAGAAGCTGTTATAGACATAGCAGAGTTTCAAAGTTTCGCAAAATCCTAACTTTAGCTTGAAGATTCCCATTCTTCATTGACAACAATTGTGTGCCTTGAAATGACAGGCCCACTTTGTTTATTTTTGAGAAATTTTCCACCAAGGTCCCCAGAATGAATAACCAAAGTTTGCCTGACCTTCCCACTTTCAAGTAGAAAGGGTAGCTTTTACCATGGAAATATGTGGCTATTTTAGCTGGCAACTCAAATCAAACAAAAGTTTTTCCTCGAGACCACCATTAGGTGTCAGGAGACAACAGAAATGTTTTATGCTTACCAACTCATCACAAAAAAACATTGAAAAGCTGTGTACTCAGGGACAGAGATTTGATAACATTAATAATGTCTACTGCTTTATGAGGGACAATCTTCAAAAAAATTCAATTGTACTTAACTGCAAGTATGTTGGTAAAGAATATGATTTTTACTGATAAAATTTGCTTCTACCACCTTGAGTTGTGTGAAGCAAACAATTTTTGCATCATCAAATATCACAGTAGAAGAGGCAGATAATGTCCTAGTCCTGTTACAACAAGAGCTTTGAGCTGTGTGCTCTCTGGACAGGTCTCAGGATCTCCAAGGTCTGCAAATCACACATTAAGAAATGCCAGTATAGAAGAATGTACATCAAACCATTGAAGCATTTATTTTGAAGAAGTGTGTCACCTTGGGAAGGGAAGAAGATACAAATGTTCATTTCTCTATTTGTTACAGTCTTGGTATTGATCATATGTTTTCAAGAGTAAAAAATATATTTACATTTTATAAAAGTGATTAAAGAGACCTTCATTCTGGCCCCACGTCTTATTGTCCATCTGAGAAATAGACATATTTCCTTCTCTTTCACGGCCACAAGAGCAAATGTTTGGAACTGGAAGGGACGTTAGACTTGCTCATTGTGTCAGAGGTGATGGGGGTCAATGGAGATGGTGAAGCCTACTGCTGGGTCTCCAAGTCCTTTCCTACCTCCAGGGCAGACTTCCGGGACCCACGATCCCACTTACAGCCTTTCCCAGCTGTGTGACCTTGGGGAGTTACTTAACCCTTAATGGTCTTCCTTGGCAAAATAAGAACAGTATCACCTAATCATAGGGTTGTTGACTGGACTAGTGGTGTTAGTACCTGGAAAGGATCTGATGGGTCCATACCCCTGAGCGTCAGCCGTGAGAATGGCGATCCCTCCAACGGGAGCTTCTCCACCTGGAGGTTTCCAGTGTGCTCAATGGTTCTATCCTTTCCCTCCCTGTTGGTATTAAGCTAATGGGAGCTGTCTCTCCAGAAGAGTCATGGCCCTTGAGTGTGAGTCCAGGAGACTGTGCATGGATGTGTTCCCTCTGGGCTTTTAGGGTCTGGAGGAGTTGAGCAGAAGTGTCTCTTGCCTCAGGCCCAGGGGCCACCCCAGATGACTAGATCCTGGTTTAGACCATAGGTTCCCTCTGGACACTTTAGGCTGGCTGAGGCGTGAGCTGTCCACCAGCCTCAACCTCACATGAGCATGACGCCACCCTCCTGCGACTTCTCTTCACATCATCTACCAAGCACACCAGAGGCTGGTTACCTTGCTGGATTCAGCAGGGCTTTCTCTTTCTTTCTTTCTTTTTTGCAAGGAAGGGGACGCTCCATTAATTTTTTGAGAATCACTGATTTGTTTCTTTTCCCTTGTTACCTGCAGTCTGGGTAAGGCCACGGTCTCAGTGTTCAACCCCACCCGCGCCCCTTCAGCTCTGAATTGCCTTTTTCTCCTTCCCGTGGAATGGTCGTTTTGCTTCTATGTCATCAAAGACAGGACAGGAAACCGTGCCAGGTCACCTACTGCTCAGTCCTTAAATCAGTCCTCATTTCTGCCTCTGGGATGCTGCCACTTAGCTGGAGGCCATCGTTTTCTTTTGCTGGGATTTTGGTGACAGTCTGGTAGCTCTTCTGTGGGCCTTGGGTCTGGTGACTGCTCCAATCCCTGGTCCTCACTCCAGCCCTGCCTTAACCCTGCTCCTGACGATGGCAGGAGACTTAGAGGACAGTACTGAGGAGGGCCCAGGCCTGTGATGTGCCTACCTCCAGGTCCCCCACGTGGGCTCCCTGTCATCTGCCTGTCAGTTCAAGCATCAACACCTCCATCTGCACAGCTACCTCTCTGTGTCCCAGCAGCCATGGACCCAGGCTGCAGCGGGCCCGGAGCAGAGCAGGGCTCAGGGACAAGGGTCTGTGCCACCCTTGAGGCCAGCTCTGCTCTCTGCTGCAGGAAACCTGGAGTTCCAGGAGGTGGCTGTTCTAGGAGGTGTGTCCCATATCACCGCTGACCCCTCCACCCATGAAGAGGGTCCGGTTTGGGGCCTCATAACACTCATCCTAAGCAGGGACCTTGGGTGCCATGTGTAAATGCTGGACACTGAGAATCTCACAAGCACACCTGCAATAGTCCCTGCCTCGGGCTCCAGCTCTCCATCCGCAGGCCCAGCCCCGTTCCTTGGGCTCTCGCCATCTGGCTCTTGTCTGTCTCTCTGTTAGCCTGACTGTCTGGCTGCAGCCTTGCCCCTCCAGGACAGTCCCTCTGTGCTCCACGTCTGCTCCCTGCAGGGGCTGCGCTGCCCTGGGACTCCCAGGTGCTGCGGGTCGTGGCCCTGCCCTGCACAGGGACCCTTCTTCCCTGCACCTTGTCTGCCCAGCCCCACCCCAAGGCTGGGGGGCAGCTTGTTCTTCACCCCTCACTGCTCTGCCCCGGGGCTCTGCCCTGTGCCAGGACCAGCTTGGCAACCATCGGCAGGGATGCTGGCCCTACAGCTGGGTCATCACATGCCCCCGGAACCCCATGAACCGAGTGCAGCATCTCTGTTCCTTTTCCAGCGAGGGAAGTGAAAACAGGAGCGGCGAGAAATCTGGCCGCAGGCTCAGCTGGTTGCAGGGCAGGCTCCCAGCCACTGGGCCACGAGGCCCATTAAGTGAAACAGCTAAGTGGTGGTGATGGGCTGGGGAGGAAGCTCAGGAAGCAGGCTTTGGGTCACGGTCCTGCAGTTCTGATTCTCAAGGTCAAGGGTGGGGCCCAGCAATCAGCACCTTGATGAGCTGTGCGGGGGATTCTGGCACAGGCGCTGGGGGGACCCACAAGGAGAACCTCACTCCACTGCCTGACTGCATCCTGCCAGATGCGATGAGGCCTTCTAGACACAGCAGGGCCCCGGCGGAGGCCGTCTGTGTGTGTCTGGCCAGCTCTCCACGCTGCCTGTGGTATGATTGGCGTGGGGCTCCCACTGGGGGGCCAGATGCAGCCTGGAGGCACCATGGGGATCATCTGGAGGTGTCCAGAGGCCAGGGGACCCTCCACATCTGCATACCATGCTCAGCTCTGGCTCAGTCTCAGCAACCGGGATCCCCTCTGTCACCCCCAAACCCTGCTGCTGTTGATCTGTTCAGAGGGCAGTGTGAGCAGAGGACCGTCGGGAGCCCCTCCAGGCTGCAGTTGAGCCACATCCCTGCTGAGGTGCCACAAATTGGGGGAGGGGACAGCAATGAAGAGACTGTGGCCCCCAGGGGAGCCTCTCTCAGCCCTGGCTCAGGCCCTTCCAGCTCCACCAGCAAGGATGCAGTGGCAAGGGCTCTCCTTGGAGAGGACACCCATGTGTCCCCACCCAGGGACATGCACCAGGCCCCTGTTCCCCTCCATCGTTTCCTCCTCCACGAGCACTCCCCACCCTTCCAGTCCTGTGCCGGCCATTCCTTCCTCCTCCTGGCCCTGGCATTTGGGCCTCCTGGTGCACAGATCTCCCCCCGTGGCCGGGCCTGGGACTCAGCCTTGGAGGCATGGCATGGACTGAGCCTTCCTGGAGCTTCGGCCCAGGCCTTGTGCGCCTGTTTAGGTGGTCAAGGCGGCCACCGGGCCGGCCACGTGGGACCCCTGGCTCATGTACAGATCAAGCCCTGGGGATGTGGTCTGCTGTGACATGCAGGAGGACGGAGCCGAGAAAGAATAAATGGTCCCCAGAGGCCCAAAGAGAAGGCAGGAGGAGCTGATCTTGTTTCTCTGACTTTCCAGCTCCCAGCGCTGGGCCCTCGGGAAGAAGTTCCAGACTTGAGAAAGGCCTGGACGTGTCCCTGCTCCTGGGCCTGCCAGACAACCCAGCTCCTCACAGTCGCTTTCCCTTTGTTGAAGTCAGCTCCAGTGGGCTCTTTGCCAAGCCAGTGACCCTGATGGAGATAGTCCTGCCAGGAGAGCCAGGGCTGGGGGAAGCTGGGTTAGTCACAAACACGGGCCGATGTGGTGGGGCAGGAAAGCCAGCAGTCCCCACTGCCTGGGAGCAGGGAGGGCAGGTTGTCAACCGTGGGGAGAAACAGAGGCTGCTTCTCCTTTAGGACCAGCAGGGACAGAGAGGGTGGCTGGGAATACTGAGTGCTCCTGCTACGTGATCAGGTACTGGCCAGAATGCAGAGCAGAGGTCTCTGGGGCAGGGCTAGACGCCCGAATGAAAATGAGCCCTCCTCCAGGAGTGGACCATGTGGCCCTACTGTCCCTCACTGCCCAGGATGTCCAGGGCTGGATTCATGTGCTGAAAAGGAATTAGTCACTTCCCATCCCCTGAGCGAGGTGTCAGTTTTCTCATCTGTCAAAAGATGGCCTTGGAAGGGCGAGTGGTTTGTCCTTTCCACACTGGACCCTCTAGGGCTCTTCTTTTCCTGTTGACTTTGGCCCTGGGGCCTGGACCCTTCCACACTAGCTGTGTGGTCCTGAGGCTGGGTCCTCTGAGCCCTTCTTTAGGGGTCATCTTGGCGGGCAGGGAGTTTATGAAAACAGGGCCCAGGGTCTATGCCTCCTGCGGGATCAGATCCTAGCACCGCCCCATGTCAGCTCCGGCACTGGAGCCATCTCTCGGCCTCTCTGGGCCTTGGTTTCTCCATCTGTAGCATGGCACTGTGCTGCCTCCCTGGTGAGGGTTCCAAGGGCCCTTTGCATGGCCTGGCCCTGTATCAGCCACCGCATGGGGGGCGTGAGGAGCACCCAAGCACATTTCCTATCCCCCAGGAGTAGCTGCTGACGGGCCGTCTCTGGAAGCCTGTGACAATTCATCAGTCAGAGGGAGGGCGCGCTCCCTGGAATACATGCCTGAGCAAATCAGGGAGGGTATACGGGGCGGGGGAGGTGCCTCTGTGCACGGTGGGCTCACCAACGTCGCGCCTCGGGGGCCTGGGGCTGACCGCAGACTGCAGGGTCCCCCGGGAAGCTTTATTAATCACTGGCCTGAACTGCCCCAGAGACACAGAAGCCAGAAGAGGAGAGGCAGCATGGCCTGGGATGCAGAGCTGGCCACAGGAACGCAGGCAAAGAGCTTGCCCTCCTGCCTCGGGTTTGCGAGGTATGTAGTGACAGCTAACTCAGAGGGCTGCTCTGATTTGACGTATGTGATACATGAGAGGCACCAACATGGGCGCCTAGCACAGGGTGGGTGCTGGGGACGGGGCCTGGCCTCACTTCCCACCCTTGCAGTAGCAGGCACAACCTCTACCAGCCTCTGTCAAGCACGGCAGGCTCAGACAGGCAGCATCAGCATCACTGGGAGCTCCTTAGAATATAAACCCTCAGCCTCACCCTGGCCTCCCAAGTCAGAACCCTGTATTTACTGGCCACATGCCCTTAGTTGGAAAGGTCAGCCTCTCTAGGCTGTGGACTTTTTTTCTGCAAAAGGGGATTCTAATATCGCCTACTGGCCCCTCTGCCCTCAGGCCAGCAGGATGGTGCTGGCCTTCTGAGCATTGCACCAAGTTCTTGCTGCCCCAGGGCTATCGCACATGCTGTCATGTCTGCTTGGAATGCTGTCCCTTGGTGCACAGGCTGACCCTACCATCTTTTAGCCTTGGCCTCAAGGGCAAGTCCTCAGAGAGGCCTTTCTTATCAGCCCTGCCACACACAGCTCTTGCACTCTGTCACATTATTTATTTCTGGGTGCCAATCACAGGTTACAATGATCTCATTTTTGGGTTGACTTCACATCTGTCCTTAGCTCATGCCACGTAAGCTCCCAGAGGGCAGGAGCTGGGTCTCTGTTCAGGGCCCAGCCAGTGTGGCTGCTCTGTAAGTCCAGCCCATCTGGGAAGTCACATACTGTAGGGCACTTGCCACAGCGCCCGGCAGGTGGTGAAGACCCTAAGACATTGTAAGATCATCGTAAAACGGGCCCCGCACAGTCCTGGGCTTCGACCCTGCACCTTGGCCTTCGGAAACGACTGTACTCCCTGGGCTAGTGGCCCGCAGGTCCAGTCGCAGAGCAGGGCCGCTCTGAGGGAGCTGCCTCATTAAAATGTGGAAATAGCTGGCGTGTCGCTATCACCCAGCCCGTACCATCAAACCTCCAAATTGGTTTTTGCTGTTTTATGCAGCACAACCTACATTTGTTAACTTTTCCCACAGTAAACACCACCTGCAAAGTGCCTTTAATATTTAATGTAACTATAAATTATTTTGAAAATAAATGCAGCCACGTGGAAAGCAGCTCAGGAGACAGGGTGCAAATCCAGGCGTCGGCACTGCGTGGGGCCCAAGGGCCTCGTGGCTGTTCTAGGAGAGCAGTCCCCGCTCTCAGGTCCCCGATGCCAGCCTTCACTGGGCCCAGGGGTGATGTGCACAGCTGTGCCAGTTCTGAGCTCAAGACAGGGCTTGGTTCTTGAAGGACCCCTCAGTGGGTCTCTGGGGTCCTCCTGTACCAGGACATCTTGCGGGGAGCATGGGTTCATGCAAATGTTGGCTATGGTGGGGACAGGGTGCCGACGTGACCTCTTGGCCAAACCAGCTCTCAACCTCCGCCAGCCTCACGGGTGTGTGCTCCAGCCTGGTGCCCGGGCTGCTGGCGGCTGCTGGCGGCTGCTCACCACGTACTGGCATTTCTCCTTCCCGACAGTCTTTGCACCTCACCTCACACCTGGCATAGGACCCAGGGAAGTCATCTAAACTCTCCTGTTCCCACCAACCCGTAGGTCACACTGGGATGATGGGGGGAAGTGAGGAGACCATGGCTCACGGGCAGAACAGAGCCGACGTGGGGCAAAGTATGGACGTTTGCACGTTCCCGCCGCCGCTGCTGCTGCTGGCCAGCACATCCTGCTGCCCGCTCCTGTTTCCCTCCCACTGCCGAGCCCGAGCCCGCCGTGCTGCCCCTCTCCAGGCCCTGGTGCTGTGCGCCCTAGGCTGGCGCCACCTCTGGGCTTTGCAGGAGCTGTCCTCTGACGGGAGCACACTTCTCCCCTCTGTCCCAGGTCCTGTGTGTCTCTCAGCTGTCAGCTCCAGTGGCTGGAGAGGTCAGCCTTGCCTCCTAGTGGCCTAGCTGCTATCGAACTCTCTGGGCTGGGAGGAGGAGGATGCTCACGGCCAGAGGACCAGGATCTGTGGCACCATGAAAAGCCACAGCTGGAGGACAGGGAGTGCGCCATGCCCTGGGGGAAGGAGCTGCAGTTCCTGACACACAAAACCATGGCTATCCATCACAGAGATGTGTGTCCGGGGACAGTCACCCTGGAAGCCATGTGGGGGTCAATACAGTGATGAATGGCCAGCAAGCAGCTCTTGTGTTGTTCCAGGCTAGAAGGAGCAAGGCTGATGTCAAAGGAGAGAGAGAGAGAGAGAGAGAGAGAGAGAGAGAGAGAGAAGGAGGGAGGGAGGGAGAGAAGGAGAGAATATGAATGAATGAATGAATGAATTCGTGCGTGCATAAAATTCTGAGTCTTCCAGCTGGGCATCTGGAAGGGTGCATGACACCATCTGTGTCTTGCCAGTGTCTTCAATCAGTGTCCCCCCAAGCACTGGGTGACTGTGTTGGGATTGGAGACAAAGGTGTCCAGCTCAGGGAGGGAGACCACTCTGGGGGCTAAAGGGGAGCCCGTGGTCTCTTGGCTCAGCAGTTAGTGGACACACATGGAGGTGACACTAGCACTGATCCTCCTAAACAGCAATGGGCATCGACACCACCCTCGCCATCAGTTGGACCTTCCAGCCCAAGTCAGAGCTGATGCTTCTGATTGGTCTCCTGCCCTCTCATCTCTCTGAGTCGGAGGCTCTGGTGTGAGGCATCTGAACTTCTGTCTCTTGCCTCTCCCAGGGACCTTGTCCGTAGGAGAAGGGTGGTCCCTCATGGAGCATCCTCATGGTGACAGAATGGTCCAAGTGGCCTGAGAACCCTGTGGATCCCTGTGCAGGAGGATCCTGCCCTGCTGTCCTGAGGAGTTAGGATCTCCGGAGGCCTGCCCAGAAAAGACCTTTTGGTTTTCCTGCCCAGACATGGTCTCTCCATCTCAGGACACGGCACCTCTTCACTCCAGACAGAACCCTGACACTTGAATCCATCCTTTTCCCTCCCCCCACATCCAATCTGCCGGTGAATCCTGTTGACTAAAGCTCCAAAATGTGCTCCAGCCTCTCCCCCTTCAAATCGCACCCTGTTGCCACAGCCTCCACAGTGCAGGGGAAGCCAAGTGTCCCTGTGAGGGCCAGATGGGAAATCTTCAGCCTCACGGCTGACACAGACCCTGTCACAATGAATCAGCTTGGCCTCAGTGCAAAGGGAGCCTTGGAGGACACGGAAACGCAGGTACCCTGGGGTCCCAGCACAGCTGCTTGACACCAGCAGGGGCCACACTGCCATGCAGGGTCCATGCGGCCGCTCAGGGTCCACACTGCCACACAAGGGCCACATGGCTGCACAGGGTCCATACTGCCATGCAGGGGCCATGCAACTGCCCAGGGCCAATGTGGCTGTTCAAGGTCCACGCAGCTGCCCAGGCATGTTGCTCCCTGGCTTAGCATGGCTGCCTAACATCCGTCCATCGGCCTAAATGAAACCCGAGTCTTTCCCGCCTCACCTGCCCCAGCCCCTGCCCCTCCTTGCCACGGGGCTCTGTGCTCACTGGCCTCCTTTCTGTTCTCCAGACATGCTGGTCTCATTCTGTCCATACGAGCCCTGCAATGTTCTTCCCTGAGGTGTCTCTGCATCGGGGTCCTACCCATGACTCGGCTCTGGACCCCCCAAAGAGAACCCTGGGGATGCTGTGCAGTGCTGGCCCGTGGCTTCTCCATGACCCCATGTGAAATTGTCGTCTCCACATTTGGGGCTTGGGGTCCGTGGCACAGGGACCTCATCGGTTTGCACTAACAGCTGCGGGGAGCATGTCACGTGTCCTCTGACACCCACTCACAGAAGGAAGGGTGCTCTGCCCTGCACTCTGGCGTGCGGCACATCTGTGCCCTTTGGGTCTCTGGCCTTGACCCAGGCGTCCCAGGCCAGCCTAGCAACTGCTCTGCCTCTGTGAGGCCAGGACGTGGGGAAAGCTGCTTTGCCAGAGAGGGACTTTGCAGGGACAGAAGCTCTGGTGTTGTGGAAGGTGCAGGAGGCTGGGCTTTTGGAAGGTTCTGGAAGCCTGCCTTTCCCCATGTGCGGAGCCCTGGGTGGATCCGTGTTCCCAAAGAACTTTCTCTGGGGCTGGCCCCTCCTCCATCTTCACCCTCTCCCTGTGCTTTAGAACCCTGGAGGGCAGAGAGCTAGCTGGCCCCCAGAGGCCGTTCCTCTCTTCCCTGGTCATGGAACCCTGATGTTATTTGAGGTGCACTGAACCTAGCAGGAGATACCATTTGCCAAACCTCTTCCATCACATCTGGGCCAGTGATGCCAACAGCTGCATCAGAGGACCTTCTGGGAGGATGAGGATCCACCTCTGCCATCCCTGCCCTTTGCCATCATGGCCCTTGGGCTGGGCAGCTGGGGCAGCAGATGCTGCTTGTCATGGTTCTAGAGAACAGACACCCAAGGTCAGGGCCATGGCCCGGACAGGTTTGGGTGAGAGCCTCCCCTGGCTGTGCTTCTCAGTGCACAGAGCGCACGCGGGCTCGTCATTTACCCTCTCCATGCTGGAGATGCCCCTCGGGTGATGCTACCTGGACCCAGGGAGGTGAGGACTGGAGAGGACCCACAGAGAGCCACTTGGCATCATGCCTGCTCCACGTAGCTACGCAGTGCCTGTCAGCTGTCACCAGGGCTGCCTTGCTGCTCTCCCTTGCTGGCAGCCTCAGGGGAGGCGCCTCCCCTCCCTGTCCACAATGGGGCTGCTTTTATGAATAGGTGAGGAATGAGCCAACACGTGTCTGGGAATAAAGGTAATCCATCCCTGAGGAGATAGCATCGCCCAGGTTCAAGGGTTAATGGGCTCAGAGGACTCCTAACAAATGGGGCCCGGGACAAATTGGCGGATGGAACTGAGTGGCTATTGTCTCCCAGATGGCTCTTCAGCTGTGTCCCATTTATTAGCATGGCTGCTGGAGAGACATAATTAAAAAGCAAGCCCCACAAAGATAACGGGAACCTAGCATGCGGAGCAGAGCGCCCTGAAAGTTAGAGACGGTGATGGCAGGGGGGCAGGGGGCCCCCATTACTTTACCGCTGCTGCTGCACACCCAGCTCCCTGAGCGATGCTCGACAGCAGCCAGCCCCGTCTGCTAAAAGCCCAGCTGCACAGAAGCACTAGAGACGAGAGAGAAAGACAGCAGGCAGCCCCTCTGCCACCGGGAAAAGCACAGAGGAAAAGAAACATCCTTCCCTTTGGGACTGTATCTGGAGGTGTGGGGCCAGGAGCCCTATTACAAATGAGTGTGTCCTGCCCAGCAGCCCTGGAGGGGCTGCCCATGCAAGGACAGGCCCAGGAAGCGTCAGTGCAGTCCCTGTCCTGGGCACAGCTTCTGCCCATCTCTACCTGTGTGCTACTTTGGCCCATTTCCTAGGGAAGGCCAGGAGTGGAAAGAGCTTAATACTCCAGAAGTTTCCTAGTGGGGTTGGAGCCTGGGAGAGAAGGCAGGAGTTCATGCAGATGGTGAGCTATTGGTCAGATGGAGCACTGGCCTTGTGGGCAATGGGCTTCTACGGGCTTTTCAAAGGGATCCTGGGACCATTTTTTATCCAAGAGTGCTAATTTTCTAGACCTCCAGGATCAGACTCAGTGGTGAGTGCAGGCTTTTTGTGTTTAATAGTGCTTCTCAGGAGATGCCTGGGCATGCTAAAGGAGCAGTTCTCAAACTCTAGCCTGTCTTTGTGCCGCAGAACCACCCGGTGAGCTGGCCCCCAATCCTGTAGGTCCAGGATGACGCCAGAAGATTTGCATTTATTCTAAGAAGTTCCCCTTCTGCTGCTGGTCCAGGGAACACACTTTGAGTAGCACCATAGAGTCCTTCAGGCCAACCAAATTCCCACCATCAGCAAGGATGCATGGAGCCCCGAGTGAGTGCCACAGCTCCTGTCCTTGGGCATCAGAGTCTGGGAGCCAAACCTTCAGTCCTAGGTCCTCCGAGGAGCCGGAAGATGTATGTGTTCATAAGGGTTACAGGATGTGTTTGCATGAGCTGTCTCTTTGAAGAATGCAAGGGCTGAGACAGTGGCTCTTGACTGAGCAAGATTTAAAAAACAGTCCCTTGCCTGGCAAGAATGTTAAGCTAATTAACTTGAACTCTCTGGGGTGGGACCCAGGCATCATCAGAAGTTTTAAAGCTCCCCTGAGGAGTCCAATGTGCAGTCAGGGTAGAAATCTCGTAGAAGCTATTAACCCTAGCTACCCCTGGGATCACCAGAGAGTGGACAGAAAGCCTACTATTGGGCTCCATGGCTCCCTGGAGACTCCCACTGCACATGGCTTGAGGTGGAGCAAGGATACTGGCATTAGATCAGAAGCTCTCCCGTGGTCCCTGATGCAACCTGGGCGTCGGGCACAGACCTGCCAGCCTGGGCCTCAGGGCCTCAGAGCAGTAAATCTTGGGAACAATTAAGGTGCATGCTGGAGCCAGGAATTGGGGCCAGTTCATTGTGATCACCACAGTAGATAACAACAGCAGAAAGCTGTTTTATGAAGTGTCATCAAGACAAATTTCTTGCACCGGAAACAATCACACAGTCAAATCATCTTCCAGACTGGCCTGGGCAGGAGGAGAGGAGACAACAGGTCTCTGCAGACAGCAGAGATGTCTGCAGGGATGTCTCTCCAGGGATGCACAGAATAGGGCTGCCCCCCCAGACCTGGAGCCCAGGCCACCTGGGTTTCCACAGCTCTGCAGGGACTAGGGAGGACGGTTTGCTGGAATTACTGCCACACCTGGATTTTTAAAACTGTGGATTCTTGTTTTTTCGGCTTTTTAAGTGTGAGGGTCAGATCCTGGAACCTGCATTTTGAACAGATGTTCTGGATGGTTCTTGGGCATTACAATCTGGGAAACACAGCTTGGTTCTCGCTGCCTAAGCAAAGGTGGAATCTGCGAGAGGTGGGGCCGGAGAACAATAGGGATGGTTCTTTGCTATGTTTGGTCTTTGCTAGGCAAAGGATCTCTCAGAAAAACCTTTCCCAAAGACAAGACCCTGACCATCCACCAAAATGTGCATCTGGGTCCAATAAACGAGGCCGATTTTACCCGCGTGAGGTTGGGTTCATGCTCAGCTGTTTTTGCCTTGATGTGTTTTTAAGGCCTGTCTAATAGAATGAGCTAGATTGCTGGCAAAGAAATGCATTTCTCCTCTCTCTGGAGAATTCTAAATCTCCTGCTGGAGATTGAAGCCGCCTGTCCCATTTCCAACAATGACGAATGTTGGATGGTCCACCTTTGGCCAGTGGTCCTGGCCTGTCACGTCTGCCCACAACAAATGTTCTCTTGTAATTTACTCAGCCTGAGGTTACTGCCTGAGGAGTTTAAATGGAGAGCATGCACACATGTAAGCGCTATTTTCAATCCACTCAGACCCTGGGACCTCAGTGTTCACAAATTAACTCTGCAGTTCTGGGCATTGGCGAAGGCTCCAAAAGTTCATGACCCATGCTCACGAGATTGGAAGTTTCCATCTCTGGGCCTTTGGTGGGGCATGAATCCGGCAGCTGGGAATGGGCCACCAGCAGGGGCGGCCACCAGCGTGCGAGCTTTGTGGGACCCGTGACCTGTGACATGTTTCTGGGCAGTCAGGGCCTTGTGGTTAGGAGAACCACAGGGCCTACAGAAGTCTCCACCTCCTGGTGGCAGGAGCATGGCACAGTGGCTGGGGACTCTTGGGAAGGCATGGGAGTCAGGAGGCGGCCAGGGAGACCTGTCGCCGTTTCCAGTCTCCAAGTCCTGGTCGCAGGTTGCAGGCTCAGCGTTCCTGGTACCTACTCCCCATGGCATGCTGGGAGGATAATCACAAGGACCTGTGTCCCTTGAGTGCCGCTGCTGAGACCACCCGGTGCCCTGGACTCACACCCATCACCCTGTGGAGCCCTCGCAGCAACCCTTGAGGCTCTTGCTAATGGGGTCACCACCTGCTGGGTGGGGGAACCCAGGCACAGGGAGGGTGTCCAGCATCCACGGGCCCCACAGCTGGACAGTGGCAGATGAGAATTTGAACTGGCAAACCCTCTGTCCTTAACCAAACTTCAGTCAGGCACTCTGAGCCTTCCTTTTGACTGGGCCCCATGGTGTCCAACCCAAGTCCTGCAGTGTGAACTTAGTGAGAAGCCCACCTGGACCTCTGCTCCCTGGATAGCTGAGGGAGCTCTTCACCCCCACCTGGGTACCGAGCAGGGGCTGGACCACCTGTGGTAAAAGTCCCGTTGGGTTATTTTAGCACGCGCTCCCTTACCGGGGGAACTTCTGTGGGTGGTTCTCCATCACTGACCCCTCTTTCTGCTGGTTGGCTGTAGCGTCTCCACTTGTCCTTGGAGTCCACCGCAGTACCCCTATCGCGGTCGTCTGGAATAACGTGCTCCTCTGCTTCAGTCAGCATCAGGGTGAATTTTTTTGACAGAACACGGGCAGTTGCTCCTGCGTTCCTGACAGCCCCACTGTCCCTCCAGACAAGGAGAATAGTGCAAGCCACACCTAGCAGTTGGAATGTTCCAGTAGCCACATTAAAAAAAGAAAAATAAGTAAAATTATTTAAAAAATGTTTTTACCGAATACATCGGAAATGTCATTTCAATGGCATTTATTTTTTTTATTTTTTATTTTTTTAAATTTTATTTATTGTTTTAGTTGTAGATGGACAGAATATCTTTATTTTATTTTTATGTGGTGCTGAGGATCGAACCCAGTGCCTCACGTGTACTAGGCGAGCACGCTACCACTGTGCCATAACCCCAGCCCATTTCAATGGCATTTAATAGGTATTAGTGGGTTGTTTTAGTCTCTTTTTCCCACCATGCTCTCAAAATCCAGCGTGTTTTGCTCTTTGAGCACGTCTCACTGGGAGGAGTGCATCTCCAGGGCGCAGTGGGTGTGTGTGGCTTCTGGGCTGCAAGATGCACTGTGGGGGCCACCCCAGCAGGGTGCTCGAGTTGGAGGTGGCTCATGGAGTTTGCCTGAGTCCCAGAGTGCACAGAGAGGAGGACAATAAAGGGACAAAGGTCCTGGCTGGGTATAAGGAGCATATGCCACAGACATGCCTGGACATGCTGGGACTCTCTAAGTTGCTGGCCATAAGGAACAGCAGCCATTGACTTGCTTAGTCATGCCTGCTTGCAGTCGATAAGGGGCTGTAAGGGGCACCAGCCATAGGCATGCTTAGCAATGACTGGTTACAACTGATAGAGAGCACAGCCCAGGGACCTGCGCAAACAATATGCCCAGTTGCAATCACATTATCTCACTGGATGTAACCAATGGACATTGACTTTCACTGGGTGTCACCAATCACCAGCCCCACCACCAACTTGGAACTGCATTTAAACTGCTTGTCCTGCCACACTGGGGGCTTTTGCTCCAAGGACATCAGTGAGACTGGCTGCCTTGCTGTCCGTCCCTGGATCAACTCCACCATTCTCTGATGTCCAGTCATTGGCTGAAGAGAACCACCAGACGAAGACAATGTCTGCTTTTTGGCTAAGAGAAGTCGCATGGCACTGGAGGTATTTTGGGGCTCATGGTTGCCCTAGGATGGTGTGAATTGCTGGTAGTGTTTAGATGCCCCAGGACAGTGTGACTTACCTATAGTGTTTAATTAGTGCGCACTGAAGGCTAGCTGGGGTGCTGCACCACACCGACACTTTTGCATTAATAGATTATATTTGATGATCAGTGTGATTGAATATACGCTTGCATTTAAAGACAATCCACCTCTGAGTAATTATTAATTGTGCCGCTCAATTATTAATTGTGCTGCTCGCGACATTGGAAGACCGAGAGGACCGGGTAGCCTGCTATGGCTGGGTGTGGGCCAGGCATTGGTGCTGTCTGTGAGTTCATCCCAGAGCCCCATGCTGACCCCAGGGGTCTGGACCCAGAGCGGGAAAGTGTGGCTAGGACAGAGGACTGAGGAGGAGAGTGGGACCATGCGCAGCAGGGAAGAGCTGCCTCGGGGCTGCGCAGGGAAGGCTTGTCTAAGCCAGAGAGCGGGCCTGGCCCATCAGACCTCCAGCTATAGTGGACACCAGCTGGGACCTTGTTCAAATGCAGATTCCAGCCCATCTGGTGAGAGATGAGGCCCAAGACTCTGCATTTCTACAAAGCTCCCAGACGTGGTGACGTCCTAGGTGACCAGAGATTAGGACTGGGTCACAGATTCCTGCTTTGAATGACAAGTTCCGTGGACGAGGAAGCAGCCTCACCAAGCCGTGCAGAGCTTTGGTGCAGTTCCTGCTCAGCTGTGGTGACAATATTTGCAGCTTGCTACTATGGAGCACCTACTGTGTGCCAGGTACTGTGTTCTGTGCTTGACACCAGAGCTCAGCAAAGTATGACTGACAGGGCAAACCCAGCCCCTCCTGTGTTTGTAAGTTTGGCTGGAACCCAGCCACGTCCATTCATTTACATATGGTCCCGGCTGCCTTCACGGGGGCAACGGCAGGGGTGAGTGGTTTTAACAGAGACTGTTCAAGAAGCCTAAAATATTTAGCATCCGGACCTTTTCAGAAATGTTCTGCAAACTCATTTGCATATCCTTCAGTCATCTTCAGGGACCTGGGAGGCACACCTATCGTCCCCTTTCACAGATGAACAGCAAGAGGCGTGGAGGCCTCCGAGGCGGGCTCAGGGCCTCCCAGCTAGTGGGCAGGCCAGAACTGGCCCTCATTCTCCCAGCCCAGCTGATGCCAATGAGGGCCATCTGCTCCCTCGGCTGGGCTAGCCTCGTACAGGTGACAGGAAGCTCAAACGCTATGTGTGAAAAAGCCAGAGTGGGGACAAAGCCTGTGACCTGAGTCCCCAGAGAAGCCACCATGTGTCAGCTCAGCCTGGGTGTTTCTGCCATAGCAGTTGCTCTGGGGCCCTCACCCAGCTGCCCTTGCCCATCTGAGTCTCCCTGAAGCAGTGACCGCGCTCCCACCACAGCAAGGCACGGCTGCCTGTGGCCTCTGACCCCACGAGGACGGCACTTGTTGATGACTCCCGCCTTCCCTGTTCCCCGGGGGGACACTTCCGAGGCAGGCTCTGCACCGTCTCTGTGGGCTAGAACCTCGGGCGTCCATGTGGCAGCATGATCTTTGCTGGCCTCCGCTATCTGTATTCCCATGTCCCCCACTTGTGTGGCTCTGCCTGCAGGAAACACAGGCCCAGACCCACTCGGTTCAGCAGGTACCATGGTGGCCAGGACACTGCTGGCAGGGCTACCTTCTGCAAGTGAGGAGGCAGGGCCTGCGGGAGAGTCAGCCTCCGCTGGCTGGCTAGCTGGTTGACAAGTCACACAGCCAGTTTTTAGGACAGTGATGACCTGATCCTCCTCCTCCTCGTCACTGAATGCTTACTGTGAACAGGTGAAGAGTCCGTGTCCCATTGTCCCCATGTGCTAGAATCGGGGTCTGGTACCAGGAAGCCTGCACAAGACGTGAGCACAGAGCTGTCCCTTTGGGGGCCCTGGAGTAGCATGGCTGTCTCTGGGCCCCGCCCACTGGGTAGGATAAACATCTCCTCAGTAAGGGCTCCTGTTGCCATGGTTACTGCTGGGTACCAATGGAGGACAGCTACGGTGACAGCAGCCACTGCCACTACCTCTGACATTTGTATCTATCCCCGCCCCAATTCCTGGTGGAAGGGGCTGGGCCTAGTTGCCATGAGAACAAAGGGGCGCAGTTCCCTCATGAGCTCATCTCTGGAAATCCGGGGACTTGGGGCAATGCCTGGAGGTGCCCACGAGCTGCTCCGCGCCCTCCGGCTCCCTTCTCCCCACCTGGGAATGAGCAAGAGGCTGGTGCAGGTGGCCCCAGATGGTGACTCCCAGCCCCAGCCCTGCCTGTCTCCTCCCTCCCCCTCCCTCTGCTCACACAGCAACACACAGTCTTAGAAAGAATGCCACCTTTGCTCGGGGGGTCACTGTGGTCAGGAGAGGCCCAGAGAGTCCTGGCTGCACCCTCTGAGGCTTTGAGAGTCTGGGTGATCATTCCAGCCTCCACATCTGTGATGCAGGACGAGGGCCAAGCATTAAGGACAGTCACAGGATTCAGTGCTCCATAAGTGAGGTTGATGGCCCCGCCTAGATCTGAGTCCTGCACTCTCCTGTGCCACCAAGGCCAGCTGACTGCCCGAGACTCTTCGCTCCTCTGTTGGGCGAGGATAATGGTGTACTCCCCCCCCCCCCCCGCCGAGCTGCCAGTGGCTGGAAAGCATGGAGACCTTCCCCCTCCCTGAGCCCTGCCGCTCCCCTGCTCCTCTGAGGCTTTTAGGCTGCTGACCTCTCTTGGTCCTGACTGAATGCAGTGCCACTCAACCCAGCCCTTTGCAGGGAGCCAAGAGCGCATTTCCAGCGGAAGCAGGTCAGGTGATAAGGCCCCTCTGTTTCCTCTCCTGACTTGCTGTGGCTGTCACCAGCCTCTGATAAGATAGTCCCAGCCGGGTGGGCCCCATAGCTGCAGAGAGTGATTAAGACCTCAGAGTTGACAGCGATGCAGTGTGTCGTGGGGCTGTGGTGGTGGTGGCCTTCATCAGTGTGAGGCACGGGACGGGGCCGGCGAGCTGGAGCTGGGAGGTGGGCAAAGCCTCTGACTTCCTTTCTCTGGACAATGTGGACCTTTCTCTCCCTCCTCTGTCTCGCTCTCAAAATTCTCCTCCAGTACAGAAGGGGCCACGATCCCTCCAGAACCCACGAAGGGCTGGGGGCGTCCTTGAGGTCTCTAGGAACCCTCCGCATGCAGAGTCCTTCAAGCACGCCAGCTCAGCCTGCACCAGCTCACAAGAGCTGATTGTGATTTCTTTCAGGAATTTTGTGAGCTGGTTGCTAAACACTAACATTAAATATTGATTTGTAGAAACTTATGGTTCAATCAGCTCTGTAAAGATAAAGGTAAGGTAGATAAACATTACAGAAAGTCATGGTTTTGGGCTGAGTGCCTGTACGGGTCCCCAACACAGCAGACTGGAAGCTCGTGCAGCCAGCCATGCTAGAGTGGCAGGTTCCCCGACGCGACCAGCAGCCATGACCACCAACTCTGTTAAAGAAAATTTGAAAAGGCCGTTGTTGGGAAACCCCAGGGGCTGTTGAGACACCTGGCCATGTAGGTGTGGTGCGAGGTAGTGGTCTTAGACTGTCCAACTCTGGGCACCCAGAGTGCAGGCCAAGAGGAGTCCATGTGCTGGGAATGCGCCAGAAGGGCCTGGATCCCAGGCTGCCTTTCTTGTTTTCTTTTTTCTGTTTTGTGGCTTCCTTCCTCTCTTTCTCTGGTGCTGAGGATCCAGCCCAGGGCCTTGTGCATGCTAAGCACACACCACCACTGAGCTGCCCCCTGGCTGCCCCCTTGGCTTTCTGAGAACTTCAGGGCAGTGTGTAACTGAGGTTGGGAGCCATCCCTTCCTGCTCTCCTCTTCCCACCATTCACATGATGAGGAGCAGGGGTCTGTCCCCATGTGGGATCCGTAGGCATTCCAGAAAAAAATAGTCACGTAGTCAGATGGCCAGGGGGTGCTGGATATCCTGTCCTTTTCCTAGGTTGTAAAGATCCCACAAGAGGCTCTGCAGGCAAGTGACATTCTCAAATCTGCATGCTGTTTAGAAATGCCTAAGATGGCTGGGGATGGCAGGGCTCCGCAGACCCCTTCTTCCCACTCTGTCCCAGCCCTGGGTTCATGAAGCTCTCATGACTCTCCTCTGGGGTTGGGGACGTGGCTCAGTGGTAGAGTGCTTGCCTAGCATAAGGCTGAAGGTTTGATCCCCACAGCCAAAATAAAACCAAAACCCAAACCCCCAAATCCACCCCCACCTTCCCAGCTAGTGTACCCCCAAGGAGAACAGAAAGTATCCAGAAATTTGCTTGCTCTGAGGACAACCCTTGACCAATGAACAAGATGTAGTCCCAGCTGCAGTCTCTCTGAAGCATCATTTAGAGCTGAGAGCAGCTCTTCCCCAACGACGTCCTTTTCACGTGGGTCCCTGGGTTGGGGTCAGCCTCTGGGAAACCAGGCCTATAATACCTGCTATCTCCAACACTCAAAATGTTCTGGAAGCACACTTCAGTGTCTTTGGGACCTGAGATTCCTTGGGATACACCTTCAAACACTGTACCCTGGAGAAGAGCCCCACATGGATGTCCTGGAGAGGAGGCTCCTGGCGGAATAAGGAGAAAGCCCTTTTCCCCTGGAAGTGGGGCACATGAGCTGGGGTCCTTCTGGTGCAGGTCAGTGCTGGACCTCCTAGGAAAGCATCATCGACCTCATCCACCCAGCAAATCAGAGTCTGGAGGCTGGGATTGCCATAAACTACTCATCTCTCACTGTTGTGATCCTATTCTTTGTGGAATAAGATTTGCCTGGAACAGAAAGTCTCAAACTCAGTTGCCTCTGGCAGCCAGATGGATCATGTCAATGAATAGTTGTTTTTTTTTTTTTTTTTTTTTGTGGTGCTGGGGATTGAACCCAGGGCCTTGTGCATGCGAGGCAAGCCCTCTACCACTGGGCTCTATCCCCAGCCCTCAGTGAGTGAATTTGACCTGGGACGAGGCATCAGGAGTGATGGGGATAAGAACAGGAGCCTGTGCCCCATCTGAGTGGCAGCCGCCAGCAGCTCCAAGCCAAGTGTTACTGGGCAGGAAGGGGACCCGGGTGCTGGAGTCTTTAGAGGAGCCAGAGATTCAGATGTCATTGGAAGTCTCTCGACTCTCCCATATTGGCAGATAGTTGACAAGTTTTTAAACTCTGTAACCACGAAGTGCAGAGCTGTGTCCTGCCGAGGAATGCTGGAGGTCCTGGGCTTGAGGGTATAGGAAGGTCCAAGGCGCCCGGGGGAGAGAGGGCCGAGGAAGGAGGTCAGCAGCTCGCCCTCTCTTGTGATGCTGTGACCTCGCTGGCACATGCGTCCCTCCGCCTGTGATGCGTGTCCCCTACCTCCTTGCCCAGCCACCACCTCCTCATCCTCTGGACCTCCTCTCCCTCCTGGCCCCTCAGACAGGCCAGCCGCCCTGGGTATGAGAGCCCAGAGTCCAGGCTTCCCTTTCTTAAGCCCAGTGCAAACACGCATGCCAAGACCATCTTCCACGGTCGGTTCTGCAGCTCCACAGGACCAGAGCCACGTCTGCCCTGCTCTCCACCGTGTGCCCAGCCCGGGGCACAAAGCCTAACACGTGAGATTTTCAGTGGATGAAAAAGTCCAGAAAGTCTCCCCAGGAGGAGAGGAACGTTCTGGACTCTCCACAGAGACCTCTACCACCTCTTTGAAAACGCTCCTCTGGGGTGGTCTCAGGCACCCCTTGGAATTGGTCCCATTTCCCCAATGCAGAGCCCCAGCCCAGGGCTGTGTGATGGAGCTCTGTGAGAGGATTCCCCTGGGTGGAGGCCAGCGGGCCCCGGCTGTCATCAGCTCTAGTATTGAAACACAGCTGGCCCCCTGGTGTGTCCTGGGTACAGCCACTGTCTTGCCACCTCGGCAGCGCTGTGCACTGACACAGACCGTATGCCCCTCACGCCTAAGGCATGCACCATCTGGTCCAGCACAGCAAAAGTCTGCAGACCCCTGGCCTGGAGTCACGCAGGGTGCAGCCCCAGGGACACATGGCACCCGCAGAGCCAAGAGCTCCTCTGTCCCAGTTCCGGGAGCAGCAGAAGGGTGGGCCTCGCACCTCCTTGCTGGGCTGGGGGCAGCAACTTTGGCAGAACCCCCTCTGTCGCTGGCACCCTCTCTGCTCTCCACTGTGGCCCTGTCAGAGCACCACAGAGAAGGGCCGCCCTTCCCCTTTGCCTTGTGAGGGTCTCTTTGGGCCAGAGTTGTCCAGCCCCAGAGCCCAGGACCTCCCGGGAACACAGACAGGACGGGCAGGAGATGGAGGAGAGGAGGGTGCCTGTGCAGGCCATGGGCTGCTCTCCCTGGCCAGGCCTTGGCAGCAAGAAGGCGTGAAACTGGGGGCCCAGTGCGAGCGTGGGGTGGGGAAACAGGAAGCTGAGCCTGAGCAGATGGCCTGTAGCAGGGAGATCCCCACTGGGGTTTCCAGCAGGCCTCGGGGACGGCTGTGGCTCTCCCATGCAGGGGGCAAGTCACTCGACTCTTGGTAACTGATGGAAGCCCTCCGCCCTTTCAATGCGAGTGTGGTTAGGGAGCCGGTTGCTCTCTGATGACAACATCCGTCAGGGCCGCCCAGGGGTCCCCCACTCGTGTGTCTGCTGGCTGTTGGCGGGGACACTCGCTGGAGCCGTTGCTTCAACCACCTACACGTGTCTTCCCACGCCTGGCTGCCTCCCAGCACGGTGGCTGGTCCCCAGAGCCGGTGTCCCCAGAGACAGAGCCAGGTGGCGTTTGGATCACATTCTCCAGAGCAGTTCTGAAGTCACCCAGCGTAACTTCTGCCATGTTCTGTTCCCTGGAAACGAATCACCATGCTGGCTTACACCCAAGGGGAGGAGGCAGGAGACCCCGTGGGTGTGCTTTATGGCCTCCTCAGCACGCCTGGCCAAGGAGGAGCCTGGGATTGCTTACAGAGAGCCTGGAATCCACAATGGGAAAGGAGGTTGCAGCTTTGGCCCTGGGAGGCAGAGAAGAGGAGCCTACGTTCTGAGTCCCTCCGTATCCCCCAGGGCTGGGGACACCCTGTGCCTTCTGTGGCCGCTCCCAGGCCCTCTCTGGGTAAAGGTGTCCAAGTCTTTAAGTCAATATAAGATTCCAGCTTTTCAATGAATGCAGCTGAGCCTTAAGAGATCTAGGGAGACTGTTTTAACCCTCCGAAGGGATGGAGAGTTTCAGAGTGAGATCAAAGACCTGTTAAGGAAGTTTTGTCCCTTAGGGAAACCAGCAGGAGTGGATGGGGCATCCCCAAAGTGCGCTTGATAGCAGCTATTGCAACAATAAAAGTGACTCAGATTTGTCCCTCAATATGAACGGGTCAAGGTGCCTCGGCATGGAGTCATTTGTGAGGCCGTGGTCAGGGGTCAGATGCCTGTCCAGTTTGCTTTTCACACTCTCCAATTAGAAGCATTGGGTGCATTCATCCCGTAGGGACCGTTGCAGGACTCCCTGATCCCTAACACCCCCTGATTCTCTTGCTAACAGGGCTGGTGCTGACAGTCCCCTTCAGAAGTGGTCTCTCAGAACGTGTTTATTTAATTAAACGTCTTTCAGTACAGAAATCACAATAGTGTCTGCAGAGATTAGTCCTGTTCTCAGATTTCACCGAAGCAGAAGCACTTACAGATGCCCCCCTCCCCTGCCCAGCTCTGTCCCCTGCACACCGCAGGGGTGATTTGACAAGAGGCTCTTGCAGACCAGATTTCTGCCCAGATGTGCAGTTTGCAGCCTCTGTCCTTAAAGCCTTGGTGCTCAAAGTGTGAACCCCGACCTGGGAGCTTCTTCCACATGCTGAATCTCGGGCCAGACCCTCTGGAGCAGAGGCAGTGTCTCAGCAAGATCTGCGGAGGGTGGAGAGGGCGGTTTCAAGATCCCAAGTCCCGAGCATTCTAAGATCTCCTGCGCAGGGGGTGCCCCATGGCACGCTCTCCTGGCTCCTGACCCCTGAGTCCCTGGCCCCCCTGTGGGGCTGGCTCTTCATCCGGGTCAGTAGGGAGGCCAGGCACACTTTAGTACTTGCATTTAAAATGTCCTTGACCCTGTGTCTGGAGAGGTGGAAGTACTTGTGGCCGCCACGCCGTGGTCATCTCTTCTGAGTCCAGTCTGACACGAGAACACCCAGGGGAGCTTTCTGAGCACCCCGGGGGCACGTTCAGCTGAGCGCATTCATCCGTTGCAAACCTCAGGACGGTTGTTACGAGGTCACGGGCCTATAGGTACTTATATAAAAGCTAAGTGAGCACCAGGACATCCTGTAACAACCCTTGGTGCCCCGGAGATGTCATACCACTGTGTTATTGTGCACGCTTCTGTTTTCCTAGTGTCCCCTTTGCATGAACGACATAAAGGCCAGTGGGGGCAGGAGGGACCATAGGCACCTGCAGGTTTCTGTGTCCAAGCATCTGCCTGATGAAATGCCTCAAACTCCTCCAGGGAGTTTTCATTCTCAACAGATTTTGGCTTGGTGACATCAATCTACAGGTGTACCTGGTCCATTTTCAGGGCTCTTACTAAGAGCTCATTGACCCCATAGGAACAGCCCAGTTCCCAAGATGGCACCCTTAAAAGCCAGATTTCCCAGCGCCTGTGACCTCAGGACTGCAGACAAATAATGACCCAATGGGCATTTTGGAAATGCTTATTGGACATCTGCTAAAGCTGGCTGTGATTTTTAATTCTCCTAAGTTTGGGTTCCCTTATAAGCAGGGACCAAAATAAATATTTGGGAGCAAGGGATCCATTTGAGAGGTGATTCTAGGGAGCAGGATTGAAGGGTCATTTGGGACAGTGGTTGTCGATACGGGGCTCCTCAGGCTTGCTCTGGGCCAGGGCTGGCCACCTCGTCCAGGGGATCGAGTACCATGCAGCGCTTCCGACCCTGATTGGTGGAAGGCTGTTCTGGCCTGTACTTTGGTAGTGTCCAAGCAGCTGCCGCAGGACAAAAACCCTGGGATAGCGTGCAGGAAGACGTTGGCTCTGCTTCGGGGTGTGGGCGAGTCACAGCAGAGGGTGCCCCACACCCCAGCACCTTTAGGAGGTCGATATTATTAGCCCACCTTTGAGAGCAGGAAACAGGCTGGGAGGGCGGATGTATTTTCCCAGCTGTGAAGCAGGACTGGGGTCCTAGCACAGGCCATCTGACCACAGCCTCTCCTTGGAACACGCCACTGCATTCAGCAAAGGCGGGGAAGGAGAACACACACCTGCCCCGCGCTGTCCGGGTTCTGGTACTGAGAGCTCCAGGTGTGTCGCCCCACCCTGCCCCCTGGTCCCAGCATGCTGAGATGACTGGCTGTCCAAGTGCCCATGGGCTCTCTGCCTCTGCAGCTCCTGGCCTTCCCCGCAGGAAGTACATGGGTTCAAGGTGTCCCCTCCGCTCCTGCTGCACTTCAGAATCCCAGCAGGGCTGTTTCCCAGGAAAGCTGGACCGAACTAGCTTTCCCATGCTGGAGTCCTCTGAGCAGCTGCTGCTGGAGAAGGTGGGCGTCACGGGAGCTTCTGGCTTTTACTTCCTCTGAATGAGGCCCTTTTATTTATTTATTTTTTGTATTTTTCAATTTGCTTCTTCTAATTAGGTCTACATGACAGCAGGATGCATTTGGATTCATCATTCACAAATGGAGCACGACTTCATTTCTCTGGCTGTACACGATGTAGAGTTAAACCCTATGTGTAGTCATACGTGTACCTAGGGCAAGGATGTCCATCTCATTCCACCACCTTTCCTGCCCCCATGTCCCCTCCCCTCTCCTCCCTCCCCTTTGACCAAAGTTCCTCCATTCTTCCCATGCCCCCTCCCCCATTATGGATCAGCACCCACTTATCAGAGAGAACATTTGGTCCTTGGTGTTTTGGGATTGGCTTACTTCACTTAGCATAATGTTCTTCAACTCCATCCATTTACCTGCAAATGCCATGATTTTATTCTCTCTTAATGCTGAGTAATATTCCATTGTGTGTATATACCACAGTTTCCTTATCCATTCACCTATTGAAGGGCATCTAGGTTGGTTCCACAGTTTAGCTATTGTGAATTGAGCTGCTATAAACACTGAAGTGGCTGCGTCACTGTATATGCTGTTTTTTAAAGTCTTTAGGGTATAGACGGAGGAGTGGGATGGCTGGGTCAAATAGTGGTTCCATTCCAAGTTTTCTAAGGAATCTCCATACTGCTTTCCAGATTGGTTGTGCCAATCGGCAGTCCCACCAGCAATGTATGAGTGTGCCCTTTCCCCAATATCCTTGCCAACACTTATTGTTGTTTGTGTTCTTGATAACTGCCATTCTGACTGGTGTGAGATGAAATTTTAGTTTTGACTTGCATTTCTCTAATTACTAGAGATGTTGAACGTTTTTTCATATGTCTGTTGATTGATTGTATATCTTCTTCTGAGAAGTGTCTGTTCGGCTCCTTAGCCCATGTATTGATTGGGTTCTTTGCTTTTTGATGTTAAGTTTTTTGGGTTCTTTATAAATCCTGGAGATCAGTGCTCTATCTGATGTGCATGTGGCAAAAATTTGCTCTCAGAATGTCGGCTCTCTGTTGGCCTCATTGTTTCTTTTGCTGAGAAGAAGCACTTTATTGATTCTCGATTTTATTTCTTGTGCTTTAGGAGTCTTGTTAAGGAAGGTGGGGCCTAATCTGAGAGGCCTTTTTAATGGCGGTGGTGGAGATGCACCGGTCCTACTGAATTAGGGCCCACCCTAGTGACCTCATGTGAACTTGATTGCTTCTGTAAAGTCTCTGTCTTTAGAGAAGATCACATTTCAAGGTGCTGGGGTGGGGGTGGGACTTCAACTTATGCATTTGGGGAAGGGATTCCATCCATGACACTGTTCCCAGGGCAAGACAGACTCTCTCAGCAGAACTGAGAAGCGGCCATCACCCGCCTTCTCTTTCCTGTCTCCATGTCCTGCTTCTCTGCAGGCTGACCTTGGGGACCAGAGGGACTCTCCTGCATCGGCTTTCTGAGAGTGCCAGGCAGAGGAGGGCCGTGGCTTCCTGAGGAGTGGCATCCCTCCCTTCGCTCACTCACCCACTTTTCCTGGGCACCTGCTGGGTGTCTGGCAGTGGAGCAGAGGCTGGAGGAGGAGCAGAGGTGAAGGAGACTTGTACCTGGGCCACGCAGGGCTCAGGAGGGGTGAGGAGAAGACTGGTCTTCAGCAGCAAATGGCCCTGGGTTCAAGTTCAAATTCTTCCTTTATTTACTCACAGCTGTGTGTCCTATGCCTCTCACACAGTGTCTCTGAGCCTTGCTTCTTCCATCTTTGATGTGGGAGAGATGAAGGCACCCAGCCCGTGGCATTGAAGTCAGCCACTGAGACACCGGTCAGTGTTCACTAAGGGATTAAATGCATGTGCTCAGGTAACAGAATCAAAGTGATTGTTCCCAATAACCAATAGTATCAACAGATAAAGGAAAATGAATTATTGCACATCTACCCCAGCCTCGGAGGGCGCTGGCCACTCTGACTTAGGTCTGGGGACCAACTTCTCTGCCACTTAGCATGTTTCTTTCCCTCCCTCCCTTCCTTCCTTCTTTGTACCAAGGATTGAACTCAGGGGCACTCGACTACTGAGCCACATCCCAGCCTTATTTTGTATTTTATTTAGAGACAGGGTCTCACTGAGTTGCTTAGCGCCTCACTTTTGTTGAGGCTGGCTTTGAACTCGTGATCCTCCTGCCTCAGCCTCCTGAGCCACTGGGATTACAGGCGTGAGCCACTGCACCATGGCTGTTAGCCTGTGCCATGGGCCCCACTGAAACTGACCTACAGTGCCCTTCTCCTCAATGCAGGGTTAGACCCGCGACCCAGGTGGCTCACCAGCAAAGGAGTCCAGGGCTTGTGTGTATGTGTGTGTGTGTGTGTGTGTGTGCATGCGCGTGCGCAGCCTGCAGTGTGTGACAGGAAGGCCGTGAGCGTGTGCGAGCTGGCCCTGGTAGAGTCCAGGTGGCTGGGAAGGGGGCAGTAGCTGGAAGGCAGGCCACGGAGGGCCTTGAGGGAGGGCCGCCTACAGCCACCGAGGATGCCCTCAGCTCTTTTCTCCCCAGGCTCAGAGTCTTTGGAAGGAGGTGTGGGACGAGGGGAGCTGGTTCCCCAAGGGGAGGGGATGCCCGTCTCCCCTGCGCTCCCCCACGTCTGAGTGCCCAACCTGGAGACAGTGAGCGAATGGAAGGGACCCGTTCACGGCAGTGAGGGGACCCCACTCCCACACCAGAGATACTGATGGGAAAGGCCCACAGGGGACCTGCCCCTGCACAGGACCTCGAGGTCCTTCCTCACAGTTCCTTCTTCTGAGGGAAAGTTGGGAACGTGGCAGAGAAGTTGGTCCCCAGACACGTCTGCCTGTCAGAGTCCACCTGGAACCTCAGAGTCCACCTCCTCATAAGGCAGAGGAGGCTCTGCAGGTGTGGTTCAGGTACCTGCTGCGACATGGGTCAAGTTTTCTGGATTATCCTCGAGAACCAAGGTGGCCACAGGGGTCGGTACAAGGGGCAGGCAGGAGGCTCTCATTCAGGGCTGGAAATGTGAGGACCGGACCAGAGGCCACAGTGGCCTGACAGACGGGGCCATAAGCCCAGGACCGAGGGCCACTCCCTGGCTACAGAGCCTCAGCAAGGGCGAGCCTGGCCCATGCCCTAACCCTGCCCTCAGACCCACTAAGGAGCCTAAAATACCAGATCACCAGCAGCCGCGCCCTCTGTGGTCATGCGTCACAGCAGTTTCAGTCTCTCTCAACCTAGCTGCAGCTACTGTCCCCAGAAGCCACCAGAGGCAGGAGGAAGAGCATCAGAAGTGATCCCCCTGCATGGGTCCCTACGGGACAGCCTCGCTTTCGGGGTCAGATTTTGAAGACAGTTTCAATGACATGACCACAGTGTGAAAGTCACTTTAGCTTACAGACTCTGGAGGCCACACACATCTGGAGGTCACACACGTAAAGCCAGGGGACCCCCCAAAAGGGGGTCAAGAGGAGCCACAGGCCAGTACCTTTGCAGGGCCCAGGGCATTGTCCAGACAGGCTCAGGCAGGGAGTTCTAATTGGTGGCTCTAAGAGTGGGCATGAGTGCCAGGCGTTCATCAGTCACTGAGGGTGGCCCCTGGTGTGTCTGCAGAGGCCCTGCAGGGTGTGGGTCACTGTGCCCTCCAGCAGGCTGTGTCTTTCCTCAGGCGGCAGCTGTGGGAGGCAGAGTCAGATCAGCACCCTGAGGACCTGGGGGAGCACAGTGTGGAACTGCAGGCGATGCCGAAGGTGACTGTGCGCTGCGCCTGGTGTGGCAGAGGCCAAGGGCACGCAGCCGAGAAGCGGCAGAGGGGAGGGAGGAGCCGGGCGTGGGCCACAGACCAGCTCTGCTGTGTCCTCCTGAGCAAGTCTCTCTCTGGGCCACGGTTTCTCCCACCGTGACGTGTGTGTGGCAATGCCACCTCTCAGGGGACCTGGAGAAATCCAATGTGACGTTGTGTGCAGAGGTAGCTCCGGTGTCCTGTGGGGCAAGGGCGCGGGAAGTGCCCCTTCTCCCTTCTGTCGACTCAGTCATGAGGTGCCTGGAAAATCCTGAATTTGGTGGTTAGCACTCAGCATGGAAAAAAAAAAGATGCTTGACCGTGGACCTTCATCTTTCAACTCCTTTCCCCTGGAGTGTTTTGGAATGTGATTTGTTTCATAAAATAAGAGAACTATGAAGGAGGTTTTATGGACACTTTTAACAACAGTTTTTACATTTTTACTATGCTGCATGGGCTTTGCCTAAGGACGTGAACTGAGGTGTCAAAACCATAGGGCAGAGGGGCCGTGCCAAGCATGGCCAGGACGCCCTCTGGACGACAGCTGCCAATCAAAGCACTCACGGCCCTGGGTGGAGTGGGTGGTCGTCTCAGCCTTAGGCTCGGATACTGAAATAAGGACCGGCTTCTGTTTGCAAAGCAGCGTGTGGGGTCCAGTGGGCTTTCCCAGGAAGTCCCCATTTTATAGACCAGAGGATGCAGGTGTCCAGGCATCCTCTGGTGCCAGAGTTGGTGCATACTCGAATAGACCAAGGTTCGCACTTAGCCCTGGCTGTTGCATACATTTCCAGACCTTTCCAAATACCTCTGTAATTTTCATTTGCCCAGAAGAGAAATGCCCTTGTTAGTGTCTATTTTTAGGGGCTGATTTTCCAGGTAATGACATTATTCTGCCTTTGAGCTCTGGGTTAGTGTCATTTACAACACACACACATGACCCCGGGCTCTTGGGGAATAAAAGGAACGTACTGGAAGTTCGTCCCAGGCCCTTCCCGTAGGGCTTACTCATGGGGGTCTGTGAGGCGGGGCAGGGCGGCTGCTGCTTGGCTGTGCCTCGTGTTTGGGTTGGCAACACCACTCATCTCCCTTCTGAAAGCCTGGTGCATCCAGTGTGGTATTTTGTGTTTTATGTTGAGCTGGAATTTCCGGGTTGGTTCTGCAGCACTGGGCTGTTTCTCTGGGCTCTGGTAGCTCAGGGAGGCATGGCCTTGTGTTGTTTACTCCAGGCTGCCGTCTGGGCTCCCATGCCAGCAGAGGAGGTAGGGGTGCCTAGTGGGGGCTAGTGGGGGTTTGCCTGTGCAGCCCAGGTCTGCCCAGCACCAATCTCAGCCTGGTTCCCACCCCAGCAACCAGATCCTCAGACTCCAGCCAGAATCCCAAGCGAGAGCCTAGGAAATTGCAGGGATGTCCTTGTTTTATTTGAGGGTGGGGGGTGGGTACCGGGATTGAACTCAGGGACACTCGACCACTGAGCCACATCCCCAGCCCTATTTTGTAGTTTATTTAGACACAGGGTCTCACTGAGTTGCTTAGTGCCTCGCTTTTATTTAGGCTGGGTTTGAACTCGCAATCCTGCCTTTGCCTCTGAGCTGCTGAGATGACAGATGTGGGTCACTGCACCCAGCTGGCCTTGTTTTTGCAGAACAGGTTAGGTACCAGCTGAACTGTGACCCAAGGAATGCATTTGATAGTTGGGGACCCGCTAGAATGGGGTGGGTTGGGGTCCCTGTCTCCACTCGGCAGTGGAGTACACTGTGCCTCAGTCATCCTCTTCATAGGGACATGCAAAACAGGTGACTAACCTGGAAGGAAATGGGCACTGGGCTGGCCTCAGGAGCCCATAGCACCCCGCTTCCTCGGGTTCATGCCCTGGTGAAGTCCCCTGCCTGTGGGCCAGTTAGGTTCTGTGTCAGTGAGTCACATGGCTCCATGGCCAGGGCACAAGATGCAGCCACCTCCATGCTCATCTCAGGTCCCTGTGCCACGTTGGGGGACTCTCAAGCTGTCCCATGGGGAGGTCATGTGGCTAGGAGCCAGGCCCCTGATGGCTTCCTTGAGAGGGGCCCCAGGCTGGGCCTGCGGGGCAAGCTGCTCCATGTCGCTGACCACTCACCAAGAGAGTCAGTGGCCGTTGTTGAGATTTCTGCATCTGTGGCATTATTTTCTCCTGTAACACATCACTAATAGGAACATACTTCTAAAACGCAGGAGGACACAATCCAAGAATCTTATTCTATACCTTATGGAACAAAATGATAAGATAAAAGCATCGACAGGGGACATCTATGATTTTTTTCCACTTTAAAAAATATCTTTAAAAAATTGGCTTTGGCCACCATGGTTAGTGGATGTGATGATTAGCTGTCATCTGTGGCTGTCCATGAACTCCTTCACCTTACAGCAGCCTGCTCTCCTGTTGAGGACTCGACTGCCCGCTTTGACGTGGGGTCTGGAGTGTGGGTCACTACAGCAGATCCCGCAGGGTCTTGGGCGCAAGTGGTCTGTGGGAGAGGAGATCACAGGAGGCTCAGAGAGGGTAACACGGCAGGCAGCAGCCCTGTCCCCTTCCCAGCAATGCCCAGATGACCCCCACGAACAGCAGCTCAAGGGCACTAAGGACCTTCTGGGAGACCACATAGGACCCGTCCAGACTTTCTTCCTGAGGTTCCAGGAAGCTGAGTTATTGATTTCTAAATCCTGGCTCTCACTGGTTGAAAGTAGCTCCCTGGCCAGAGAGAGGAACAATTTGTGTTTGGAAACCTAGAAGTGGTTTCCATGGCAGACCAAGGGGACAGAGGAGGGTATCCAGAGCGTCCTTTGCAAAGGGCGTTCATTGGGGACCTCGTCCCGCTGGGAAAGCCAGGTCTACCTCTGTCCACTCCTGTTGGTGGAGGTGGGATGGGAAGAGGTGGGGGAGCGAGGATCAGGCCTCAGCTGCGTTACCTGTACCGTAGAGCCTTGGGCGACCTGAGAGAAAGACGTGGGCGGGAGGCCTTCCCGGTGGGGCCACAGGCACAGACCTTCCCACGTTCGGTACAGCAGGTCTCTTACCTGCTTCCTTGGCACTGGGACACCTCCTTGGGTCCTGTGCATCTGAAACCTCGTCCCCAGGAATCGTCCAAATCTCTTGTACATTCTGCAACACCTTGGTGTCTTTTCAGTAAGGTCCCCTTTGCTTCAGTCTCAATGAAATCCATTGCGAAGTCCACCCCAGGTCCTGGTGGGATGAGGTAGACTTAAGGACTTGGTAAACGGAGTCCAAAGGTCATGTGCATGAGCAAGGTATTTAAAGAGGTTTTGAAAAAGAAACTGGAGATCGGTGAGAGCACGAAGAGGGGGCTCAGGGCTCACAGAACCGCCAGTTTGAGGATAAAGGATCTCTGGTGGCTTTAATTTGGTGGACAAAAATATCAGCCTCCAGAGCACATCAGCCTGTCACTGAGCCAGGCAGAGCTGACATCCTTCTGTGGACGCTGGCTCTCCGTCTCAAAGGTCAGCGCTTACAGCATGTGTCTGCCCCCTCTCGCTGAAGACGAGACACGGCTAGGCACGAGGTGATATGTAAGCACAACCCGCCGTGTGGACCCTTCTGGTCCCTGCCCCTCCTCCTGCACACCACGTCCACTCCTCACTGATGATTCACAATTCCTCAGCTTCTGCGACAAGGACGGAGCCCGCCTGCCGGGCCAGCACACTCCCTGCAGGAGCGCCGGCCACTCTCTGCGGGTATAGACCAGGCAGAAGTTGTTGTGTCACTACTAGCACAGTGGGGGGAGGCATCTGAACAGGCCAGTGATGTGCCGAGTCTCGTGGGAGCCACGGGGGTGCAGGGTGATCACACGCTTAGGTTCAAATCGGAGCCTGTGCTGCGATGGGCTGGGGGCGATTCCTGGCGTGTCCTTTTCCAGCTCCGTGACTGTGATTTCTCTGAGCTTTAGGTGCGTCAGCTGTAAGGGGTACTAATGAAACCCACTCCGTGGGATTCTTGGGGGGGTTAAATGACATGGTGGTTGCAGAGTGTAGAGCCGGTGTTCAGTAAGGTCCACTGTCATGTACATCAGTGACGGTCCCAGCAGGAAGCAGAAAGGAGCCGGCTGGGGACCCTGGGGAGAGCCTCCTACAGGGGCTGCTTACATAGTGTGAGCAGGGTGTAGGGACACCAGAAGGCACAGTGACGTTTGTTACTGTCACAACCTCGTCTTGGTCAGAAACACGAGACGGACAGTGGTCACTAGAGGCTGGAGCTGGAAAGAGCTGTGTTGACAGGGCTGCCCGGCAGGAGCTGTGAGAAGGGTGCCATCCACCTGCAGTGACCCTCAGGGAGGAAGCTGGGACATCATTCCTGACCGCCTCCTCTTCCTTTCCTCAGCTGTCCTTTGTGGGTGCTCCTAGGTGGGTGGTCCACTCCTGAGAACCCAGAGCACAAGGGAAACCAGTAGGGGATCCAGGAGCAGACCCTAGGGGTGTCAGTCAGCTTTCTGTTGCTGTGGCAAAATAACTGAGATAAATGGTGTATAAGGAGAAAAGGTTTACTTTGGCTCGGAGGTTACAGTAGTCTGTGGTTGGCAGGGGTGGCTTTGGGGCCTGTGGCAAGGCAGAGCATTTTGGCAGGGAGCATCTGGTGGGGTAAAGCTGCTCACTTCATGGCAACAAGGAAGCAGACAGAGAGAGAGAGAAAGAGAGAGAGAGGAAGGGGCCATGGTCCTGGTGTCCTCCTGAGGGCATGGCCTGACTTCCTCCTGCTAGGCCCGGCCTCCTACAGGCCCCACCACCTCCACCAGGTCAGGCTGGGGACTGCACCTCCAGCATGCGGGCCATCTGCTGTCACTCCAGATCCAAACTGGAGCCCTAGGGGCAAAGCCAGTGGGGAAAGGGCTCAAGGGGTCTGGAGGGGACAATAGGAAACTCTCAGGCTGTGGTTACTGCTGGAGGGTCTGGAATCCCTAGAGGCACTTACAGGGCAGCCAGGGGCTTCCAGTGGACACTTGAATGGCCACCGAGTGAGTTTCTGCTGAAACATCTGTTTTACCTGCAGGCTCCCCGTTCGGTTGAGACTGCTAGTGGGTTCTTCTTCCAATCTTCACCTTGTTTAGGGACAAGGGGATTGCTTGATGCAAACTCCCCACCTCTTTGCTTAGGTCTTTCTAGAAGTTTCTAAATCCTGGTTGGATTGCCCTGGCTGACTGCCCACTGCCTCTGCTCAGATGGGAAAACTGAGGTTCAAGGAGCTGAAAGATCGGGCTCAAAACCATTAGCTATAAATAAACCTACAAGCCCATATGACTTTCCAAATTCACAATTTTGACATTTTAGAAAGGAAATTCCCTGCATATGCCACACGCTACCCCTCTGTATTCATCACCCTAACAAATTGCCATGAATGTCATGGCTTAACACAACACAGTTCTGGAGGTCAGGAGGACCAAGCTCAAGGTCAGCAAGGCAGGGTTCCCTTGGAGGCTCAGGGCAGCGTCTGTTCTCAGGCTACTCCAGCTCTAGAGGCACCTGTGTTCCCTGGCTTGGGCCCTACCTCCATCTTCAGAGCAGAAGCCCAGCACCTCCCCAGCTCCCTTGCTGACCTCTGCTCCTGTCACCACAGTCCCCGTGTCCCACCCTCTCTCTCTAATCTCACACCCTCCTGTTGGGACCCACCTGGCAATGCAGGGTCGTCTCTGCGTCTCAAGCTCTGATGCGACTCATACCTGCAAAGTCCCTTTTGCCGTGTAAGGTCACATATTCACAGGATCTGGGGAAAAGCACACAGGCATCTTTATGAACCCTTACTCTGTGCACTGCAACCCCAGAGGGGTTGGACTCATTGGTCATTAATATTTCTGCAGCAAAATGTGTGAATGACTCATGCTAAACAGTATGACCAGGGTTCAGCCAACCACGGTGTGGGGGGCAGTCAGCCCCACCTGATTTGTAGATCAGGATTCACGAGAGCCCAGTTTTGCCTGCTCCTCAGGGCACTGCATCACTGACCATCCGGCCCTTGGCAAAAAAACCCCAAACAAACAAACAAACAAACAAAAAACAGCTGCAGGCGTCCAGCATGAATAGTGTCTCCAGACAGTGCAGGTTGGTTTTACCGGGGAGTGAGTTTTCCAATCGTGTGCCAGAAGTCTTGTTTGTCAAAGTTGTTGAAGTTTGGAAGCAACCAATGGAACGAGGAGGTGACCGAGGTCACAGAGCAAGAGACCCACCCAGATCACTGCAAAGCCCACCTTCTCCATGAAAACGGCCCCCAACCCCACCTCCTTAGGAGTGAGGTATGTTTTTACCTGACTCATTTTAGAGTCATCCACACCCAGAAGCTTAGAGCAGCCGTGGCCCTGAGCCTCATCCGATCCCTGGGTCTAAAGACGGCAGCCTGCAGGCCAGGTGAGACCTGTGGTGTGCTATCCAGAGCAGAGCTGTAACCACACTGCACCTGATGACCTTTGGCTAGGAGCTGATGCTGATGAGTCACAGTCACCTGTGCTCCCTGTTTCCGCACCGTCTCACCAAGTCTCCTTTACACCTTCTCATTTGCTGTCTGGTCCCTGAAGGTATTTGAGACTTGATACTTGACGTCATCCTCACGCTGTGGAGAGAAACAGCTAGGTGCCGCGCAGCCTGTCACATAGTAAGGTCCCCAGAAAACAAGTGGCCAGGCTGGGACCAGAACCCTGGTCTCCTGCCCTCTCCATGTGTTTCCTTTTCCTCCGCTCTCAGGCACCTGGTCTTGGCTGGGCTGGTTATGACTCACAAGAACAGCCTTCTCTGGCTCCTTCTCTCGGCCCCTCAGTGCTCCCCCGCCCTCCCAGACTTCGCCCTCCCTGCAGGTCACGGGTAAATCACCTCTCCAAACATTCAGCACCTTCGGATGTTCCGCAGCGGCCCCAGATGCTGTAATCTCTCTTGGCTTCCTGTGATGCTCTGGAGAGGTTTCGTTGGAGGTCTTCCAAATCCAGGGCTGGGAACTTGTTATCACATGGATTTAAGGCCACGTCAGACGAGGGCTTTGGAAATCATCACAGCTCACCTCTTCTCCAGCTGGGGGTGAATCGTCGCCGTGGAGGAAGGTACCTCAGTCTTGGCTGACCTGCTCCAGTGAGATTCTGGGGTCTGGTTGCTGGAAGAGGGACTTCTGGTTCTGGGAAGATGGCCTATGATGTCATTCTCCCTGAGGCCATTCCTCAGAGAATTCCAGAGGAAAAGAAAAGGAAAACATCTACCTTAATTACACATGGTGTAAGATCTCTTCCAGCTGTTGGGCTTTGGTGAGCGCCACGAAGCTCCCCTGAGCACTGCCTTTGCTCCGGTTTGAGCTGAGCTAAACCCCATCCATAAAGTATCCATCGAAGGGATACAAATCACTTTGCAATTAGAGTCTTCACCACAGGTTCAGGGATGGGGGCCAAGAACACATACATCTGCACCACCATGCCTTCCCTTTGAAAGAGGTTGCAGAGAGCTGGATGTTTCTGGAAGCCCAGTCGCTGCTTTTCTTTTTTTTGTATTTGAATGCTGCTGCTGCTATCACGTGCATCGCTGCTTGGTTCCTGCAACACGTGTACAGTCATTGAGGTCGATGGGAAGTGTACCTGGAAGAGGTTGGCCCAGGGGGGAAACCTTCCCCCATAGATTCCATCCCCTAACCCTCCTCCAGCCATTCCAACAAATGTACTCTGTAAGTAGACATCTGGGTGGAAGCTCTCCTGAGCCACCCCTTCCCTTGGGCCATATTGCTCCCCAACTTCCCTGGTTAGAGTTTTCAAGGAACCACTGACTGGTACTCAGACGATCTTGCTGAAACTTGGAGGTTTGTACATTGCGTTAAACAACATTTAATCCAAGGTCTTTCTTCCTTGGATACATACTTAAATACGTTTTCACAGGCCAAAGTCGAGGGAGTCCAACAATGTCCAATGGTGCCTCAACTCTTTCCTCCAGGTGTTTTAGTCAGCTTTTGCTTTGCTGTGACTAAACGACCTGACAAGAACAATTTAGAGGAGAGAAACCTTATTTGGGCTCATGGTTTCAGAGGTTCAGTCCATGGTCACCTGACTCCCTGGCTCTGAGCCCAAGGTGAAACAGAACATCATGGCAGAGGAAAGCAGCTCAAGACACGGCTGCCAGGAAGCAGAGAGAGCTCTGTTCACCTGGGACAAGACATAAACCCCAAAGGCACCCCCCTGGTGACTGACCTCCAGCCACAGCCCACCTGCCCAGTTACCACTCAGGTAAACCATAGCCATCAATTAATCCACTGAATGTTTACCATTTCACCCTCAAACACTCCTGCATTGTCTCACACATAAGCTTTTGGGGGACACTTCATATCTAAGCCACAACACCGGGATAGCTACGCTGATGGGAATTCCACTGTATCAGGCCTTGGTCTGGCTTGACCCAAAGTTTCTGTGAGGCCTTATTGTATATTGTTAATATCTGCGTTCCTTATCTGTGTTGGTATCAACAGGTCTGCTAAGTTCTGTGAGGAGTGTCTGGTCTCTGCTGCCACTCTGCCTAGGAGGGTGAGCCCAGCAGTGTCAGGAAGGTGGCTCTGTGTCCCCATCTGCAGCTCTGCCATCTAAGCTGGGCTATAGTGGGTCAGTGTAGCCCCATGGCCCAGTAGTAACTACAGGGAGTTTGGGACCTAGAAATGTCTACTGTGGCGCCTTGGTGGTGTTGCTGAGAGCACCTGGTGAGACCTTCATGTGGTCACAGGGTGCTCAGCAATCCTGGCCTGCCCACTAATGCCAGCTCAGCCTCCAGTGACCAGAACTACCAGAAACACCTATGTGTGCTTCCTGGCTGCCCTGGGGGTGGGCAGACCTGCCTCTAGTGGCCACGAATGAGGACCTGCGGGTCTGAGATTCAGCCACCCTGCTCCATCACCAGCCTGATGACTGGTGTTTTACACCTTGTCCAGTGGTCAGAGCTGACCCAGCAGGGGATGGCATGTTGAGGGGCGTCCTCGTGGTGCAGGACTTCAGACAAGTCAAGGGTAGGAAGTGAGCCATCTGAGCTCTGGGTGCTGCAGGGGCAGAAAGGCAGCCGCCAGTGGGTTTCAGCCAGCATTGTACCTTGAGAAATCATTTAATCAAATTCTTGCCTCCAGAGAAAAGACATCAAACTTAAAGAGGGACCCCTCTGTCCCGGGCTGACCCTCTCCCATCTGTCTTAGTCCTGCTCTCAAAAATACTTCCCTAATTAGTCTTGTGCAATTCATACCAGCTTCAACTTGGCCGGTGTCATCTTCATTACCCCAGAGACGATGCCACACTAAGTGGCTTGGAGAGGAAGTGCTGGGGCTGGAAAACAAGTTCGATTCTCACCTCTGCCCTTGTCGGTTGTGTAATTATTAGCAGTAGCTAAAAGCAATCTTTTTTTTTTTTTGGTCCAAAGCACAGGGGTAGCAATAACAATTCTTATCTCCACAGGTCGTTGGGAGAATAAAGTGAAATTCCTGGGGCTTGGGAGATGACAAACAGCAATTCCCTGTCTAAAGGTCTCCTTACGCAATACATTCCTTGGCTTTACCAAGATGCAAGAAATTCTGAAATCTCTTCTTTTGTTTTGGATTAAGTTCTTTAAGGCTTCAGTTGAAGATGCAAATATCAGGGAACCCCTAGGGAACACAGATTGTGCCTCTTTATCTTGATGTCTCTGGGGACTAACCCATAGAAGGTAGGCACTCAAAGACTGGCCTGTGGACAGAGTCCAGGGCTGCCCTGTGCGGGTGTGTGCGTGAGAATAACACCCACCCGTCTGGAGCCAGTGCTGAGCGTCAGAGGGTTCAAGGTGCTTTGTAGATGCGAGCTCACCAGGGTGACATCTCAGTTGGTCCCATGAGGCTGTAACAGAGGGGAAGTCCCTCTCCCCGAGTAACGCCATGCCTGCTGTGACATCTCAGCATGCACATGACTTGCATGTTTGTGGAGCTCCTGGCGTGGTCAAGCTATGACTGGCCAGTGGGATGCGATGGGGAAGGGTGCATGTCCCTTGCTAAGGACACCAGCGGCCACGTTCTCATCAGGGTTTGTCTTGCTCCTGGTTTTGCAAACAGCAGGCCGTGTTGCTCAGTCGCTCAGACACCTGGTGTTAGAAGATTCGCCCAGATGGGTCATTTTCTCCCGAGCTTGATTTCACCCACTTGCTCGTGGCCCAGGAGCAACGGGCTGATCCCGTACCGCCGGCCTAGGGGTGGACAGGCTGCGCCATGTGGGTGTGCATCGCACTGTGATGTCTGCGTGTCCCTCACCTGTGCTGCGGGGCGCTGCTCAGAACTGGCCCTGCCCCGTGGAGTGACCTTGGACCCGAGGTGGCGTGGTAGCTGGAGAGGGAGACTAGACGCGCTCGGTGGTCTGCGGGTGCTCACTCCCGAGGGTGGGCAGGACGGGGAGCTGGGGGCGGCTGGTGGGGGGGGCCCTGGCTTCTCTCTGAAGAACATTCCTGCGGGATGTCACCTGGCTCCACTTCCGCTCGGGTGGTCCTCCCCCGCAGTCCGCCAGCCTGACCTGCACCAGACTGTTGGCTGGGAGCGAGAGTCACCCGCAAGCTCAAGCGGGCACACAGAGGACTCGCTGCCAGCTGCACTCTCAGCGCAGCCTGACGCAGGCAGGGAACGTGGCCAGGCCCACAGGCTGCTCAACGCAGTCCCATGCTGTCCTGTGTCACCCAGGAGCAGGCCCCTCCCACAGGGCCACCTGCAGATCCTCTCCCTGGCACAGCTGCAGACCCCAGCTCTGCCAGCTTCCCTCTGGTGTCCGAAGTCTCTCCATCCTCTGACCTTGGCCAACCAGCGCACCCTCTCTGACGCTTTCCACTGCCCTTTGAATGCCACTCATCCCTCAAGCAGTAAGAGCCAAGTTTTCAATTCTGCACATATCTCAATAAAATGGACATGAGTGCATTAAAATAGGTTGGAAAATCTGAATCTAGAGGTGGTATCTTAGTCTATGATTACACTCCATATGATTATATTACGTGTTTTTATATGTAATCATGTAATACATGCTATGTTTAAGTTTCCACAGTGCTCCACACCCAGGACGATGGGGCAGGGTGGTTAAAGTGGCTTACACAGCCCTGAGCACTAGATCCGCCTCCCCGGCCTCCCCGTCCCGTGCCTTCCTGCTCTTCCTTCCTGCCTTACACACAAGCAGGATACGATCCTGGCTCTGCCGTCCACCCTGCCGTCAAGGGCAGAGGGTGGTTTTTCTGCTGCTCTCAGTGAGGCGTCCTCTAGGGGAGAAGGGTGGCATCCACTGCAGGGACTGTGCAAATGCAGCTGGCTGCTCACCACCTGTCACTTTCTTTAAGAACCCTCAGCTTGAAGTTGGTCTCCATCTTCCTGTTGTTTTGGCTGTGTGACACGGAAGCCTTTCAGAGGACATTTCAGGGAGGGCTGCGGGACAGAACCTTACAGACTCCTTACACAGATTTGAGAAAAGACCTCACTTCCCCCAACTGTGACGTGTTTGGAGAAACAGAAAGTGCAGTAGGCTGAGCCCATCAGGAGACTAGGACTTTATTGGTTTTTTTGTTTCTCAGGATTAAACCCAGAGGCACTGAACCACTGAGCCACATCCTCAGCCCTTTTTTATTTTTTATTTTGAGTCAGGGTCTTGCTCAGTTGCACAGTGCTTTCTAAGTTGCTGGGACTGGCCTTGAATTCGTGGTCCTCCTGCCTCAGACTCCCGAGCTGCTGGGATTACAGGCATGTGCCACTGTGCCTGGCTATTTGGGGGTCTCATTCAGAACTTGGCATTTGCTGAACAGAGCAGCATGGAGGCAAGTCTGCTTACGGTGTTCTGAGGAAGAGGAGAGAAGGGAGAGACAAAGCTGACATTTATTGCAGATTTGCGGTGATCCCCCATGGGGCAAGTGTTTTACATTCTGTTATTTCCTTTGAGTCACACAGTAATTCTATGAAGAAAGAGTATCCCCATTTACAAAGGGGGAAACAGACCCAGAGAGGGTGGGTAAGTTACCAAGGATCACAGAGCTTATAGGAGCTGCAGCATCTAAACTCGGCCTTTCCACTGACTTTGGATGAAAGTTAGCTAACTCATCTTTCTTCAGCCCAATAGATCTGCTTTCCCCGGTTTCCAAAGGACCTTTAAAAAAAATAAAATAAAATCTCTGCTGAACATTTCTTGATCAGTTCTCAAGAACCAAAAAGTTAAAATTCAGGTTTTGTCAGACTGCAGACATTTGGGAATCTGGCAGTGTATAGGTTTAAAATGGAATAGCAGCTTCCATCAGTGTTTGGGGTCACTCTCTGAATGTGAGGGGACTTTCAGGAATCTGATAGGACATGGCGCCTGAGTTCCATCCACCCAGGCCTGCATAGTCCTGTTGGTTTTCCATCACAGAAAATATTTGGGTTGTCACACTATTTCTAACAGGAAACATTTATCTGTTTTTTAAGGAGACCTAATTTTTTTTGTTCAATACTGAAATATAGTTGGGGATTTAATTGCTATAATTATGAGGAAATAGGACCACTTGGGTTATATATTACCAGTTGCCAATTTCTCACGCACTTAAACAATCTGTCTCCTTTCAAAGTGACAGTTGGCAGGAAATCTTGGCCATATGAGCACGGTGGTTGTTTTCAGACATGGGGAATGAGCCCTCAGATGGTCCCCGCAGCTCCTGTCTAGCTTTAGCCTGTGGCCTCTGACCTGCAGCTCTGCTCAGGGCACCATCTTGGGGGGCATAGTCTCACTAGGGCGTGTGCACCAGGAGGACTGGACCCGGAGTTTCCTCTGGCACCCTGGGTGGCTTGGGGCTGCTCTCTCCCCGTGTAGAGAATCTATCAGTGCCGGGAGCAGGCGGTGAGGCCTGCGAGACCCAGGAACCAACTTGATTTCCTAGCAACCGAGGGCCAACCATTTCTCCCCTGTCAGCAGGAGCGCTCAGATTTATGTCAGCTACGGGCGCCCGTTATCACCATAATAAACCATATATTTGCAGGCGGTATTTACAGCCGGCTAATCGTGGCCCTCCATCCTGCCAGCCCCCGAGCTGGCTCGTTTCCCACTTGGAGCCCCCCAAAACACGACGAGCTGGGAGCTGAGCACTAATTTAGTGAACAGCAGCGCCTGACAGCGCTAACCGCCTCATTACCAAGGAAGATCACTGGTTCCATTAATTGAATGGTTGTAAAACTCGGGTAAAGTCAGATGGTTGTAAAGTCCGTCCTCAATACACCAGGCTATTAAAAGTATTTCCGGCTATAAAATAAACAGACAGAGAGCTTACGAAACAGCCTGATATGGAAACATAAAAAGAGAAGGGAGAAGCTTGTCGGAGTAATTAGCGGTCGTGATTAGCTGCACCAAGGTCCCCTCGGTGGAAATGGAAGATTAATTTATGACAGGGCCCTGGAGAGGGGGTTGTGGGGACTGTCATCCTACAGGTGAGCTAGGCCTGGGAGACTCTGTGGCCATGGTCATCTCCAGGCCAGGCCAGCTTGCTGCTTCCTCAGGTGGCTCTTTCTACTGCCTGGGACTGCAAGAGACTCGGTGGATTCACTTCCTCGCTCATAGTTTCAGTGACCCCAGGGCAGTGGGTTGGCCCAGGAATGACCAGTGCCATCCTCTTCGAGACCCTGTCCTGGTCTGTTCCAGGATCACGCCCAGCCCACCTGAGCCCTGCTGACCTTCAGAACAGCTTACCTGTTCCTGCGCCCCACACTTTACCTGAGGGCGCATCTCTCCAGCCTGGGAAGACGCCCTTGGTTTCCTGTTCCAGAAAGTTCTCTTAAGCAGTGCCACCCCCACGCTGCTCACTGCTACACATCCTCTCTGCCTCTGCACCACCAGCTGATAAGCCCTGGAGCTCCCAGAGATGCATGGATCCTCCAAGGGAAGGAGGGAGGGCATTTCCGAGGCAGGAAGTCTGGAACATTCATTTACAGGAAAGGTCATTTCCCCTCTTTTGTTTTGAAAGGGAGAGGAGAGGTAGGAGGCCAGGCAGGGAAATTAAAGTCTCTGGCCTGGGGAGGAGAGAAAAAGTGACCAGGGACTGTACATGGCACTGGGGGAGAGAGCGACCCTAAGTGAACTTGGTCTGGGGTTCAGTCCTACCACATCTCAGCTGGACATCACTGAGCAAATGAATTCACCTCTCTGATCCCTGTTCTATAAGATCGGTGTAATAATAACACCTACCTTTATGGGACTCTCGTGAGAATTCTATGAGCTCGTGGCTTAATGGACCCCGTGCTGGCTGCCGTCACACATTGAGTGCTCAGTCAAGGTTCACACCGTAACTGCTGTGGAGGGGGGTCCTGCCCAGGCCCATAGGTTGTCGGCACGCTCTGTCTACCCTCCCACGCTCCCATCTGCTCAGCAGAGCTGGGGCTGTTATGAAGTTCAGGACAGAGCTGGGAGATCTGGGGCTGTCCCAACCCCACCACCAGGCCCTTTAGACCCCAGGCTTGCCTCTGCTGCCTTCTGGGCCTCAGTTTCCTCAATCGACAGTACAAGGCTGAACCAGGGATCTGTGGTGTCCACCTTGCTCTGCTTTCCTCAAGTGCCACAGAATCTACTGGCCGTCAGAACCCCCTGGCTGAGCACTTGAACTCAAGATTGGAAAGATGTCCAGGAAGGAAGAGCTCCTGGGGCAGACGGCCTGAGGTTGAGCCTGGCATCCCTGCTGCCCCCCAGGAACGTCCCTGCCTCTGCATACAGAGCCCCAGGGGCCTGGCTTCAGAGCAGGCTTGGCACTGGCATTGGGCAGTCGGGGTCCCAGGCCCTGCTTGAGCCCAGGTCTGAGTTCTGGAAAGCATCGTGCAGTGAGCTGTGTGTGTTTGTGTACATGTGTTCATGTGTGTGTCCAGAACACACTACCCCAGAGAGGGCGCCTTGCTTTATGGCAACTGAAGGAATTTAAGAGACTGTTGCTGTGGGAAGTTGCTCTGACGTCCCCAGAACCAGGCATGAGACCCTCAGGGGAGAGGTGCCCATCCACACCCAGGGGCAAGGAGCTCCGTCCTCTGAGGACAGGGACCCCACAGCAAATGCCAGTAGAGATGCCTTGTTAAGTCTACCAGCTAGCTCTTCATAGCTCAAGCCCCTGTCCTACGACACTGTCCCACGACTGTCCACTCTCCACAAACCTAGCATGGAAACACGCAGATATGGCCGTGTCCTCAGTCTCCATTTCCTCATGAAGGCCCGCGTCACCCAATATGGACATGCAAGACATGTGTGGCTTTTCTCCCATAACTTGTCTTTGTCCAGGAGAAGTTTGCCCTTCCCGACCAGCTCACCTGTCCCTTCCTTCCTTTGCCTGTGGGGTTCCCCAGGAAGTGGACTCCAAGATGGAGGTCAGAGAGTTCTCCTGGGATCATGCGAGAGAAGCCCGTTGGCAGAGGGAGAACTTGAGCAACAGAGTGGTCACAAGGAGGGCCCGGCCACCAGCAGGGAGGCCTTCCCTGGCAACATCCTTTCACAGCAGCCAAGACGGGGTCAGTGCACCCCGCACCCATCAGCCATGGGTGAAGCCCCTGCAGAGGGGCGTGAGTGTGGCCAGGAGGCGGGTGTCCAGCCAGGCTGTCCCCTCAGCACAGGGCCAGCCAGGGCCATCCCCAGGCAGTGCTCCCAGCGTCAGGCCCCTGCTGCCAGGGGTCTCCATGGACCTTGCAGCTCCCACTCCACCTTCCTTTCTCCTAATCCCACTCAGGAAACACGAGCCTTTTCATCTTAGAGGTACCAGTGGGGTGGAGGCCTTGGCCTCATGGAGAAAGGTCACGGTGAAGAGTCGGGGCTGGGCAGGGGGTGAGCCCAGCGGTGATGGGTGGTCCTCTCACGGTGCCGGGGGCTGTCAGTTCCTCCAGGTCGCTACCTTCTGGGTGGGTGACGTCTCTGATTCTCCTAAAAGCCTCCAGCAGAGCCAGGGTGCCGTGAGTTCACCGAGCCTCTGAGCCAGTGATGCTGAGCAGCCCGCTCGAGAGCGGATTGTTCAAGACAGGCCAGCAGCCTGCATTCCAGCCCGTTCGGTCCCCCATCTCGAGGGACACCCAGGTTTACACTGCCAGAAACGAGGTTGTGTGTGTGTGAAAGTGGCCTGTCGACCAGCTGTGTGAATTTTAGCCATGGGCCTCGTGGGCGATACCCGAGCTGCTGATGGCCCGGTGCCTCAGATCTCTTTGAGACGCCCACACATTCTCCCAAAGAAGATGTAGGAGCAGTTGTAGGTTCAGCCCTAAGGAAGTCTTCAGGCCGATGGCTCGATTCCCCCATGACGGACACTCCCTGCCCAGGGGTGGCTGCAACATGGCGTCTGAGCTGCCTTTGTATCTGCCAGAGTGTGAGGAGCCCCCACGCTTCCTGGGTGTGCCGCAGCCTTGTCCTTTACAACTCAGAAACAGGACCATGTGGAATGGCCGACCCCAGCGCCTCCCAATTCAATGACGCCTCTGCGGCTGCAGAGGATTCAAGCGCCATCCCTCCGCCACACTGCTGGGGATTGGTGTGCAGCTGGGCACCTTTGGCCAGTCCTCAGCACCTCAGCCTCCAGCTGGCATTGTGAGATGAAGAATCAGAGCAGATCCCACCAGATGGTTGCATAGGTTCCAAAAGATATTCTGTGCCGATTAGAATAGCATGTGGCATACAGCAGGTGCTCAAAAAATGCAGCTGTTGCTTATTATTGACAAGATTCCCTTGGCTGAGTCCAAATCCACTGTGAGAGTCGAGAGTCTCCACCTCCAGACTCCAACTGGCTGCACCTTGCTGATTCTTTTAAGGCACCTCATTCATATATGTCCTTAATGATCTTTAGCAGGTATCGACTTAACACCTATTATGTTGAGGGCACAGTCCACAGTAGATCCAGAACAGGATGAGGTGGCCGTCTCCAGGGACAGGAGGTGTGCCCACACGGCTGCCTCCAAGGCCAGCTATGGCGAGTGCTCCGGGCTGTGAGTCTGTCATGAATACCCTGAGCTTGGAGCAGAGTGGGCCCCATTGCATCTGGGCGACAGAGGAGGGGGATTCCAGTTGGGGTTTGAAAGCTGGGTGGAATTTCAACAGGCGCCGGCAGGGGAGGACACACTAGAGGTGGAGAGACAGTCGTAGAAGGTGCTGGAAGCTCGGCATCCTGAGACGGTGCATCCATACATTGGCGAGAGCGCCAGTGGTCTGTGGACCCTCTGTCTCTTGGTGCTAAGGGACAGCACATTCTCCCCCTGGCATTATCATGACACTTATTGTAACAAACACCCGGCTGGCATACCCAGGTGCCAGGAGCTGTGTGGTAACTTCGTGCACTCACCCAGCCAGCCCTCCACTTCAAGGTCTACGTCCACTTACAGAAAAGGAAGCCAAGGCCCAGCTCATTGGAGCCCAGGTGGCAGGCAGCAGGGTTCTGTGCAGTCTCCAGAGTGGCCCCTACTGGGGCCCTAAGGGGCCCTGATGCTGCAAGGAAGGCAGCAAAGGGGGGTAGGCTGTGCGGGCCAGCCCCTGAGCCCCTAGAGGGCCCTCCAAGGCCGCAAGGCAGGTTGCCATGGTGACACCCCCAGCTGGGCCAACTCAAGCTTACTCTCTGCAGGGACGAAGGCTCCGCAGCGGGCCGGGGGTGCCCCGGCTTGTGGGGGAAGATTTGGCGCTCAGGACCTGCAGGTCGAGGGAGCTGGTTCTGAGGCAGGGCACACCTGCTCCCAGAACACAAGCCCCAGAGTGTCCCAAACAGTCCTGGCCTGATCCAGTACCCCTGAGTTCAATCCTCACAAGGGGCAGGATGTCCCTGTTTTCTTCTTCCTCCAGGGCAGGGGAAGGGACCCAGGGCTGCTAGCTGGAGGGCAAGCCACCCTTCTGTTATTGTCTAGTCCTGCTGAGCAGAGATGGACGAGGGCCCTGGGGCAGAGAGCGGCTCAGCCCGCGCCTCCTGGTGCCTCTGAGCAGGAGCCCACAGTGGGGCCCAAAGCTGCCCGCTGGCATGTTTTATTTGGCCTGCCTGGTGTTTTAAAACAGATGCTGACATTTCAGAAGGGGTAAGATCACACTTGCGATTCTACGTTCCTAGTTTGTGTTTAGAAACAGGGAGATCTGAGCCCACGTTTCCCCACGTCATCCACCAAGGCAGCTGGGCAGGGGCAGCACTTGGTCGAGGTGGCCAGGGTCCCCGGAACAGACCTGCTCCCCTCGGCCCCCGTGTGGCCCCTGGCAGCCTTGGAGCTTGCCACTCGAGGAGAGACGGTGCCCTTTGTCTATGGAGCGCCCCCCCATCAGAGGCTGGTGCTGGTGGGGGCCAGGGGTGCCAGCCGAGCAGGGCCAGGGAGCCAGGAGGGGCACCAGGGAGTGGGTTTAATGGCAGATTAAGTCGCCCATTAGGAAGCCATTAGGACCCAGCGTGAGGCACGGCTGGCTGGAGGGAGTCGGAGGCAGGTTCCTGGAGCTCCATCCAATTTAATTCTCCCCCTTTCCTTTAAACGCTGGGCAGATGAGAGCGGAACCGTAAATCACCCTCTGCGCGGGCTCATCATAAAGGACATGAAGAGGAATTAGAGGAGGCCGGAGGGCACGTGCTGCGTAGGGCAGGGCTGTTACAGTGTGATCGAGGACGGGCTTCCAACACTGCGCCCAGCTTGGGGATCCCAAACCACATAGCCACCAGCAGGCCTGCTGCTCGGCCAAGGGCACAGAGCGCAGATGTGGGGGCAGAGAACTTCCTGTGACAGGGCCCTCGAGTGCCATTCGCAGTCAGAATGTTTCTAAATCTCGGCTCTGATTTTTGGCTGTGTGATATTGGGTAAGTTCTTCAGCCTCTCTGAATCCTGTTTTTCTCCACTGTTAAATGAGATATTCATCACAAATGCAAAGGGTGGTGCCAGAATTCAGAGCAGGCTCCCACTAAGGGATGCTTCCTTCTGGGTTATGTTGTAAAAGGTTAAAGGGGACCATCCCCAGTGAGGGTTAGTTTTCACTCCCTTCCAACTCCAGTGGCAGTTGAGGGCAGATGACCAGAAAAACTTCTTGGTTCAGGGTTCCGAGTGTCCTGACTCTGGAAAGCAGGGAGTGAGAGGTGATCCACAGAGGCGCCTTGAGTCACAGATGGGCCTGCTGCATGGGAGAGTCCAGGAGGACAGCTGCGGTACATGGCACCCGGGCTCCCCGGTGCCAGGCACAAGCTGGGCTTGCTGGGTGGAGTGCTGGCCCCATCCAGCCCCAGGGGCAGCCTCTGCCCTCTGCACTCAGTGCCCAGGGCTTCTCCCAGAGTGGTCCTGCGTGCTCCCCCTGGCACAGCTTCAGATAAGGCCCAGGGCCGGGCACAGTGGTGCATGCCTGTCATCCCAGCACTTTGGGAGGCTGAGACAGGAGGACTGTGAGTTCAAAGCCAGCCTCAGCAACGGTGAGGGGCTAAGCAACTCAGTGAGACCCTGTCTCTACATAAAACACAAAATAGGGCTGGAGATGTGGCTCAGTGGTCGAGTACCCCAAATTCAATTCTGGTACTCCCCAAAAAAACCCAGATAAGGCCCAGGGCTGCATTTTCCTGGGCTGGGGAGGTTATGGTGACCGTGGAGGCCCCCAGGGAGACCCCTTCTCAGGGAAGGACAGTTGGCCTCGTCAGCTCCTCTGGCCCTGCCTCCACTGCCAAGAGCTGCCAAGCCGCCCCAGGATGCCCGCTCCTGGCTTGCTGGGGTCCGTCTCTGCGTCTGCTCGCAGAGGCTCAGGAGGACAGGGTACAAAGGCCAAGCCCTTCAGCCTCCAGGGACACGACTGGAATGAGCTCCCCCAGGGTATGCCCGCTCAGGGTGTGCTGTCCACGTCTAGACTCGGCTAGGACTTCCAAGAAGGGCGCAGCATGCCCTGGTCGCTCTCTGCTGGGAGACAATCGTTCACCGGCCCCGGGGCCATTGCACCAGAGCTGCCCATTGGGGCCTGGACCACCCTGCATCTCTGGACTGAGCAGAAAGTGGGTGTGCTGGAGGGGGGATGCTGCGGGCTTGAGTCGGAGCTTCTGAGAGACGTCCCTGCCACAGTGCCCGTCTCAGGCAGGCCCAGGGATTGGCACAGGACTCCCAGGTGCCTGCTATGCTGGAGGTGCTCTGGCCCAGGGGAGGCTCGGCAGGGGCCCGGCAGGTGGAAGACCTGCTCCTCCTCCTCCTCAGACCCTGGCCTCGCACGGCTCTCCCCATCCTGTCCACTCTAGTGTCGTCCTCGCTCAGCATCTGTGGCGATGCTCTGTGGGCCCTAGACTCCCCGCAGCCTGGCCACCTCTCCTGCTAAAAGTCCCATGTTGGGAGGTCGCCATAGGCCTGGGCCTCGCTGCCTCCGCCTCTCTTCCCCTTTCCTGGCTCTGTGTTCCCAAAGCTCGACTCACTTCTGAGTCTCTTTCTTCTAGATAAATCTGCAGCCTCCTATGTAGCTTAGCCTTTTGACTTGGAGGAAGAATGGAAAAACACTTCTCTACAGCTATTAAGTGTTTTCCTTGAACACGCACCAGTCAGGGCGCCCACCACCCAGCTTCAATGGGCTTCAAGCGTCTATTTCTGGAGTTAAAGTCCAAACGCAGGCTCTTTGGTCCTCTGCTCTCCTCCCATGCTGTCCCAACCCTCCCCAGGTGAGGGCCCCTTGGGCAGAGTGGCAGGGAGACTGAGAAGGGAGAGACTGGCACTTGCTCTCTGGAACTTTTCCTCCTGACGTGGTGTGTTAGTTGGCTCTTGCGTCTCTGTGACCAAAACACCCAACAAGAGCGCCTTGGAGGAGGGAATGTATTGGGGACTCACGGTTTCAGAGGTCTCCGTCCATGGACGGCCGACCCCATCTCCCTGGGCTTGAGGTGAGGCAGACATCATGGCAGGAGGGCCCAGCTGAGGACAGCTGTCCAGCTCATGGAAGTGTCAGGAAGCAGAGAGAGAGGACAAGGAGCTGCAGGGAAGACGCACCCTTCCAGGACAGCCCCCAGGGACCACCTCCTGCAGCCACGCCTACCTGTCCACAGTCCCCTTCCAGTCAGCCCGCTCACCTGGCATGGACTCATCAGGTCATGCTCACACAGTCCAGTCTCTGCATCTCTGAACATTCCTGCTGAATCACGGGAACTTTGGGGGGCCCCTTGCATCCAGCCGTCGGTAGCACGTGAGGGGTGTGGATGCTGGTGACGGATCTGCCAGGCTCAGCACCGAAGCCCAGGTGCTTTGGCTCCAGAGCTGCTGCTCCTGACACCTGTGGCCTCCAGCTCCGGTAGAGGAGAGGCACCTTAGGGCCTTACAGTAGCATAGAATCTTTGGGCAGTGGGAGTCGCAGACCTCCAGGGCCTCATTCCCAGCCGTACCCTGTCTCCAGAGCCACATCTGTTCTTATTGGATTGACTATCCAAAAAATAGCCAGGTGTGATGGTGCACACCTGTAATCCCAGCAGCTCGGGAGGCTGAGGCAGGAGGATCGCAGGTTTGAGACCAGCCTCAGCAAATTAGCGAAGCCTTAAGCAATTTACTGATACCCTGACTCAAAATTTAAAAAAATAATGATATGGGCGGGAATGCAGCTCAATGGTAAAGTGCCTCTGGGTTCCATCCACAGTACCAAAAAGAAAAAAGAAAAAAAAAGAACATGTTTCCTATTTCCAGTTAGGATGGGCAAAGTCGGCCTGAGCTCCCGGAAGGCTTGGCCAGGCACCAGTGTTCCCTTCAGAGATTATTTTAAAGCCAGTGCTCCGTTCTCTGGGATGATGGGTTATTTTGAAAACCCTTAACTAGGTCAACTGCAGGACTGTGTGGGTGGCCCAGGCTGCCTGCTACATTCAGGGGGACTGTTTAAAAGCCTCAGTGTCCAGGCAGCACTGGACCTATTATATCAGACAGTCCTGGGGGCACCCAGAGGTCAGTATTTTCAAAGGTCCCCAGGGAAGCCTGACGTGCCATCAAGCTGAGAACCACAGACCCTTACCATTGAGGATGGGCCAGGTCAGTGGTCTCGGTGTCCTTGAGGAGCGGGTTAGAAACACAGAATCTTGGTCACGCCTGTCCTACTGGGCCAGAATGGGCCTTTCCACCAGGTGAGTCCTGTCCATGTTCCAGTCTGACCACCACACTGACCACATGAGGTCGTTTAGATTTAAATGAAATCAATAGTCTAGCTCTGCCATGGCATCAGCATGCCAATTGTCGGGTGGCCGTGTGCGGCTGGTGGCCACCACAGATACTGCAGGTGCCGAACATTCTGATCATTGCAGAAAGTTCTGTGGGCCTGCACTGGCCTAGATCATCCCTTCCCTTCGGGTGCTGCAGGCATACAGATGAGACGGTGCCACCGGCCGGGGTGACGTAGAGATGCCTTCCACCAGGTGCACAAGGGGACGTATCTAGATTATGGATTCTCTGCTTGTTTTAGATAAATCAAGAACACGGCCCAGCCATCCCGAGCCCTGGGGGAGGGCGGTGCAGGGTGGGGAGCGCCGGAATGGGAAGAGCGAGGCGGGCTTGGCACGCAGGATGGATCTCCAGTGCGAGAACAGAGCGTGAGGCGGCCAGGGCTGCTCTCCGCTGGGTCAGCCGCCAGGCAAAGCACAGTCCCTGCCGCTCACAGCACAGGAAAGCAGGGCCGCCACAGGGGACTGATCTGTGACTCCAGGTACCAATATGAAAAGCAGGCCTTTTGGCAGCTAAAGGAGAGAGTGAGGGCGGGTGGCGGGAGTAGAGCAGGCCAGGGGAGTCTCCCCACGTGCACTCACGCACACGGGCTGCCTGGCAGGCTGCCGCTGGTGCTGAGCACGAGGTGACGGCAGAGCAGACCCAGGTGGCCGCGTGCATGGCCCCTGGGAAAGCTGCTTTCCACTAAGACAGTCACGCCAGCAGCCGGCAGGGGCGAGGGCTGGTGCTGGGCAGGCCAGCGTTTGCTCTCGTTCTCCGTCCTCCGTGCGCCTCCAAAATTAGTGCAAAGGAAGGTGAAAAGCTCCCACAGATGTAGCCCAGCCTGCGCTGCACATGGCCCTGGACACGTCCCCATCTCCCCGGCCCTGGGCCGTGAAGGCTCTGCCCGTCTCTTAGGCAGCAATGCTTGGCATTCAGAGGGTTTCGCGTTACCTTAGCAGCCGGTCCTCAGGATGCCTCGGGAGGAATCTGCAAACCTCACCTGTGCCTTTGGAGACAGATGGAGCCCACCGTGGCCACGTAATGCCCCTAGGCCACACGGCTACTGGAGGCTCAGCATCCTAGTCCAAGAAGACAAACTCCAAAATGTCCCAATGCTGACATGACTCCCCAAGCGGCAGGTTCCACACCTGACCTCGAGGGGAGCAGTGGTCACTCAGGTGTGCTGAAGCCACGCACAGAGCCCCTCTGCCTGTGCACAGAAGCTGCGCACAAGATACGGACAGACTGTGTAGACCAGGGCGCCGTCCCCAGGATGCCTCATGCACTAAACGCCAACCCTAGAGAACCTGAAAAGACTCTGAAATCTGAACCCTCTGGTCTGAGCCTTTGGGATCAGGAACACTCGGCCTGCAGTGAGGTGGGAGGTCGGATGGCCAGGCCATTACGTATCTATAGGCCTTTGTGGAGAAGTACTGTCCCGGGGACGCTTCCAGCTGCCTCTGTGTGGTCTCTGTTTTGGTGGCTTTGGGACTTCAGGAGGGCCACAGGGGAAAGATGAAGTAAGTTAACGCACTAAGTTAGGGTCAGTGCCAGGAATGGAAAGCAAACCCCAAGGATGCAGACAGGGGACCTGAGGGCCACGGAGGTGGCTCAGCTGTGCTGATTGGCAGGCGGTGGCTGAAAAGGAGGCCTTCGTGTTGAGGCGGGAAGGATGAAGGCCTCTGAGGCGGGACGGGGAGGAAACAGGCCGAAGTTGCCTGGTGAGCAAAGGCCACAAACCCCCAGCGGGACCTGTGTGGCTGGTGCCCGTGAGCGGCAAGAGTGGCCTGGGACAGGTGGTGTGGCCGCCTCCCACCCGTGCCTGTCCCCACACCAAGGGAATTCTCTCCCCGTCCTCGCGCCTGCCCTCCTGCCTCTGCCCACTGGATGGTCAGTGCTTCAGGCCCCACCCCGCTGCAGCCCCAGGAGGACGGCATGAGGGACAGGTGTGGAGAGGAGGAAGGAAGGGAGCCAGGCTTCAGAGAAGGGCCCCTGGGAGGCCGAGCCGAAAGCTGGGACTGAAGCCTGGAGACAGGAGGCGGGCAGAGGCCCCCGCACAGCTGCCAGCCAGCGATGGGACAGTGGAGCCTCCTCAGCACCTTGAGGGATTCCTTCTGGCCCAGTCTCTGCTGCTCAGCAAGCACTGGTGCCTGGAGACCGGATTCTGTGGCCCCAGAGTTGATGTGGGTCACTCTGAAACCCAGTAAGCCAAGGCCGGACCCAGCCGAGGCCTCTGCAGAGCCGGGCACTCTGAAGAGACAGATCCTGGCAGGCGCTGCCACCCGAGATCCTGGCCGGAGCCGTGAGCAAGCCCTGCAGAGTCCTCTCCTCCTGCACCCGCTCCCCAGCTGCGCAGGGTGCCCCGGGAGTCCCGCCTGCCCGGAAGGCCATCTGTGTGTGGGCACAGGGCAGCCGGGTGGTGCTGATGCTGGTGGTGGGCACTTCTCAGACTCCCGCTGTGCGCAGGCTGCGTCATCAGCATGTCACACGCACGAGTTCATCCAACCCCCACATCAGCCCCAGCCCCGCGGTGCCGCTGGGACTCCTGCTGCAGACGGGAGCCCAAGCCAGGCCCTCAGCCCATCACTGTCTGGATTTGAACTCAGGCCGCTTGACCCCAGAGCTCCTGCTCCTCAGCCGTGCAGGTGACTCTGGAGGCCTCCATGCAGACACAGCGCCCTCCCTCTGCCCCGGCTCCGGTGCCCACGCCACGTGGCCACACCTCACAGCCCTGGGGAGTGCAGGGCGTCCCCGCAGACTCCACAAGTGCCTCCCCTTATAGCCCCTGCCATGCAGCCGGGGCCGTTCCCATTTTACGGAGGAGGAAACAGTCGAAACACTGGGCAATGGGGTCCGGGTCCCCTCGTTAAGGAACAGCAGTGCCGAAATCCAGGCCACGCGGGAGAAGCGTGACTTTGGTCCCTGAAGTGTGTCCGAGGTCTGGGGATGAGCTTCTCCAAACCGCCCATGGTGCTGGCTTTCACCCTGGGGGCGATGGCACGGTGACAAAGACACCCAGTGACACACACTGACCAGGCCTCCCTGGCTGTCCTCCGCTCCCCTTTCCTGGAATTCTCACTACCCTCTTGACAATCCCTGCCTCTCCCAGGTGCTGCTGTCCCCGCGTCTAGAGGAATCCCAGCCTGCCTGCAGGGCCCCGGGCCCTGTTCCACCTGGGTTTCCCTGGTGCTGCTGCGCCCGCTCCGGGGCTCAGTGCCCTCCCAGCTGCCGCCCCCTCGCTGCACACCTACACCCTCTCTGCAAGTCAGCCCTGGGCCATCTGCTCTGCAGAGGCGCTGCCCGGTCCACACCCACCTCCACCTGGCCTCAGCGCCCGCCCACCCATTTGCCCACATTCTAACACCCCAGCCCCCACCCTGGCCCGGCCGCCTCTCACCAGCCTTTGCTCCTGCTCCAGGTGGCGCCTGGCCCTGCCCGCTGCTCCTGCCCACCCTGGCTCCACCTGCATGCCACTCTCACCTTCCTCTGCCACAGCTGACCCATGCCCTGGAGGCTGTGCCCTCACTCGGTGTCTTGGCCGGTATCTTCAAGGGTCCACAGAGGACCTGCTCTGTCTGGCTCTCTAGCAGTGGGTTGGTCTGTGTCCCCCCATCCAAAATGGCACTCAGGTCCCAGCCCTCAGCACCTGCAGTGTGACCTCATTTAGAGATAAGGTCTTTGCAGGTGTAGTTGAGTTAAAATGAGGTCATTAGCAAGGGTCTTCATCCAATGAGGGAGGAGACCCAGAGGAGGCTGGCACCTGAGGAAGGCCACTGAGCCGTCTCCCCAAGGACCCTCCCCCACCTTCCTTGTGGTTGGCAGAGCCCTGGTCAAGTCTGAGTTCTCTGTACTATGAACGGAGAGACAGAGCTCCCGGGCAGGGATGTGGCATGGCCTTGCCTGATGGTAGGGGTCCCATGGCTCTTGCCAGCTACCATGGGCAAGTGATGACCTGTCAATGAGATTTAATGGAGTGTTGGATGGCACCTCTAGGAGAGACATCCCCTCCATATACAAAGACACACCTGAAAGAAAGCCTCCTTTCCTTCCTGTTGAGTTCATACCTGATACCTGGAGCAGCAGTAGCCCTTTTGCAATAATGAGGAGGCAAGCCCAAGAGCAAAGGCAATACGATGGAGGTGCAGGAAGAGAGAGGCTGATCCTTGCTGAGGTCCTCGTTTGCTGCCCTTTCTGTGGAAGCTCCTGCTCTAGACTCCTCATGATGACTTACTGCCTAAGCCACATCCAGATATGGGTTTATTTGAAGTCAAAACATCTCAGGGATATATGTCCATCTGCCCCCGAATCTCCAACTGATAACGAAGCCTCTGAACCGGTGGCTCTGAAAGCATGGTCCCTGGGTCAGCAGCAACAGAGATGCACATTTCTGGCCCCTTCTGAATCAGCAGAGCGGAGCACAGCAAGACATGTTTGAACACCCCGCCGGGCGTGGTGACTCATGCTCACGTTCACAGCTGGTGCCCACCCTGTATTCCCTGAGGCTCCCTGTCACACAGACCTCACAACTGACCACAAGGCAGGGGATGGTGGCTTCAGGCTCCCCTGGGACTTGCCTTTCCAGTCACTGCTGCATGGAATTCTGCTACCCTGCAACTCCAGGGACAGCGAGGAGGATAGGAGCTGAGGACTGCTGGCTTCCGTCACCAGCCCTTCCAGCAAGCCTGGGGCCTGAGGAGAGCTGGATGTCACTGGAGCATCAGGAAGACTAGTGGTCCTGGCAACACAGTGGACGTGGGGTTCTCCTCAAGCCATAGGAGGAGGGGGGGCTCCAGGGAGGTCAACGGGAATCAGCCTGCGACAATCTGACTGCACCCCCACCTGAATCCACATGCTGGAGGCCCAGGGTGCTGGACATGTGGCTGGGGCCCTTGGGAGACCCTTCAGGACCTTCAGGGCAGGTGCTGAAGAGGAGGATGGAGAAAGAGAGCTGTGGGGTCTCCACCTGGCAAGGACACAGCAAGAGGGCACTGTCCACAGCCAGGAAGAGAGCCCTCACCAGGACCCCAGCCAGCTGGCACTTGGACGTACACTTGAACCTCTAGAAGTGGGAAAAGACTGCTGGCTCGTTTCAGCCTGCCAGGCTGGTGTTTTGTTACAGCAGCCTGAGCAGACTAATACATGCTGCATTCGAGGGGCTTTGTGGCACATGGCTCATCTTCCGTGCTTGGCAGGGAAGATGCATACCAAGGGGCACATTGATAGGCAGTGAGTTTGGAAGGTGGGATTTGCAGGGCCTCTGAACTGCTCAGCGGGGCGTGTGACTCACAATGCAAACAACGTGGAGCTTGGGAGTCTCAGACGGGAAGCCTGTGGGTGCACAGCCCTGAGGTCCGGAGCCTGACGAGGCAGGACTGGCAGACCTCAGTGTCAGAGACGCCCAGGGGGCTTGTCTGAGCCTCAGCTGCTCCAGCTTCGGTAGGCTTGGGGGGTCTGAGAACGTGCGCTTCAGTCAAGTTCCCAGGAGATGGGGAGATGCCCAGGTGCCGGGTCCAGGGAGCACACTTCAAAAGAGGGAGGAAGAGAGATGCAGACAGGGAGAGACAGACAGACAGACAGACAGATTGGCATGGCCTGTGGCCTGACTGGCAGCAGAAGGCTTGCTGTGGGTGATGGTCAGTAGGTGGGGCAGGATGCGCCCAGCAGCAAGTACAGCATTGGGCTTCGGCTTGGCTTGATTTTTTTTTTAATTTTTAAAATGTGTTCTGATTAGTTATACGTAACAGTAGAGTGCATTCTGACACATCCTACATAAATGGAGTATAACTGCTCACTCTTCTGGTTGTACTCGATACAGAGTTACACCGGGTGTGGAATCGTATGTGCTCATAGGGTAATTATGTCCGATTCGCTCTACTCTCCTTCCTACCTCACACCCCCTCCCCTCCCTTTGCTCCCCTCTGCCTAATCCAAAGTACCTCTATTTTTCCCTAGGAACCTCCCTCATTGTGAGTTAGCATCTGCATATCAGAGAGAACATTTGATCTTTGATTTTTTGGGATTGGCTTATTTCACTTAGCATGATAGTCTCCAGTTCCATCCATTTATCAGCAAATGCCATCATTTCATTCTTCTTTAAGGCTGAGTAATATTCCATTGTGTATATGTACCTCATTTTCTTTATCCATTTATCAGTTGAAGGGCACCTAGGTTGGCTCCATAGCTTAGCTATTGTGAGTTGAGCTGCTATGAACATCGATGTGGCTGCGTCACTGTACTATGATGATTTTGGTTCAGTTTTATTAGGGTGAAGGACTGTTATTAGAAAACTTGAAGACTCCATGCACAGAGCGAGCAGATTCTGGAACCGGAGAAACTCAGCTTCCCTGCCCTCTCCAAGGCATGGATTTCTGTTTCAGGGCTTATTCTGGGGCAGTTACTAAGTGGCTGGTGCTGGCTGCTGGCGGGGCTGGCTGCACCCCAGGCCAGCTGGAGGAGTCCCCCTGGGCCCCTAGCGAGCGCTCCCTGCTCCTGCCACTCGTTGCCCTTGTCTTTCTTTGAGAAGCTGCTTGTGGCCGTTGGATCCCCCTGGTGCTAGCCAGGCAGCCAGACTCCCCCGTCTTCCCTCTGACCACAGGTGGGCCTGGGACCGAGGACTGGCCAGCCCCAGTGTCCCATCCTTGCAGGACCAGGGCTGGGCTAACGAGACATCCAGCTGAGCCTGTCAGGCCTGGGCTGCATCTGTGAGTCTCGCAGGAGAAACTCTTCTCTGAAAGTCAAAGGTGGGGTGATGGATGGACACGTGGAACCCACTCGGCCCTGGACATGGGTGGATCCTGCTATATGAGGGAAGGAACAGCCTGCCAAGAAGAGAGAGGCCAACAGTGGGCAGCAGAGAGGGGGAGGGAGGGTGGGAAGACCCTCATCAGTAGATGCATGAATCAAAAAATTTCCCTGCTACATGAGCTCTGCCTTAGTGTCCGGCACATTGAAGTAGATGAGCCCAAATTGTAAATTGCGTCTGTCCCCCGTAGCCCTCTAACTCCAGGTTCATGCTGTGCTTGGGAAATCGCTCCTTCTGTACCCAAGTGCCTCTGTGGGCATCAGAAGGAGTCCTTTGGAGTGGTCTGAAATTTCAGGGAAATTCCCCCAAGGAAGCTTCGCACGTTATACTTGCAAATGTCCATCAGAGCCAAAGAGAGGGAGAAAAGGTGGACAGTGCTCCAAAGCCTGGGGCGGCCTGCTCCGGAGGGAAGCGGTGGAAGACACCGGCCATTCCAGGGAGTCAGATGATGGAGAGGGGCCTGGAACCTACTGTGCCTGCGGTAGGACTAGCGCTCCTGGGCCGGGCGGATCGCAGAAGTTATCTAACCACACATTTGACAGCAGTTCCCAGCAGCAGGAATGGCGGGGTGACAGGGCGTCCCACCAGCCACTGGCTCAGTTCCCCTCTCTCCGGGGAGTTCTGGCTGCCCCCAGGGGCATTTGAAGGACCTTCCCACCGGCAGTTCTATCTGTACAGTTTTTGTGTTTGTGAACCTTGGGAATCCAGCTCCCTGAACAAGATGAGACTCCACCACCACCAAGCTCACATGCGGGCTGTCCCCGGAGCTCCCAGAGTCCGTGTGTGTGTGTGTGTGTGTGAATAGGTCTGGTGATTATCTGAGGCTCAACATGAATGAGACATATAAGAAATGAGTTTGAGCCGGGCACGGTGGAGCACGCCTGTCATCCCAGCGCTTAGGGAGGCTGAGACAGGAGGATCGTGAGTTCAAAACCAGCCTCAGCAACAGCGAGGTGCTAAGCAACTCAGTGAGACCCTGTCTCTACATAAAACACAAAATAGGGCTGGGGATGTGGCTTAGTGGTCAAGTGTCCCTGAGTTAAATCTCTAGCACCACCACCCCCCAAAAAAGAAATGAGTTCATTGATATTTCAAATCAAAATCACTTGTAGGTCCCTCTGTCCTCTAGTCTGGGGCACTTGATGAAAGCACCTAGATGCTCTGTGGCATCTGTGTAGGAACCCCCCGCCCCCATGTCCCCATGCCCAGCCATCATCCCACTGAGCACCTTGACCTCCACAGCACCTTTGAAAGGCTGAGCCCGCAGCTGGCCTGCTGTGCGAGGTGGGCGCTGGCTGTGTGGCCTGCCCAGTCGTGGTTTTTAATTGGAATGCTGTTTATTTGGTCCGATTTCCTGAAATAGAACGCGGCGCCTGCTACAGAGGTCCAGAGAGCCTCCCCTCAGCAGAGACAGCAAGCAGCCACGGGCTTGGCTGCTGGGAGGAGAAGCTGCTGGGGAGCTGGGGACATGGTACCTATTCAAATCTGAGGTCTAAACAGCTCTTGTGTGTGTAGGGAGAGACCACAAATTCCACACGCCATCTCCACCCGAATCCCACACCAATCCATTCCAAGGATTGTCTGGGAGGCGTTCATGAGTCATTCATTTCTTCCTGTTTCCAGCTCCCAAAGCGAGCTGCTCAAGGGGAGATCAGTTTCTGTTAATGTCCGCAACCCTGAGTGGGTCTGTGCCTCCCATGTACCCTGCTCCTTTTAGGCCACAGAGCTCGGTGAGCTGGCGATCAGGCGAGCCATGCCGTGACAGGTGTGGCCACCTGAGACTGATCTGTGGACGGGGACTGGAGGGGGATCATGTTTCAAATAAGGCTCATCAGGCTGTCTTTTGGGGAAAGCACCAAGATTCTCATAAACCTCAGGCTGGGTGTGTTCTGGGTTCCACCGAGCACAGTCTGGGGAGACTCCCCGGGCGCCCGCCACAGGGACAGAGGCTTAGCAAACGCTCCCGCACGTAGGCCGACAGGATTGTGTTCAGAGGGAGGACTGTGGGAAGCCCCCGGTTCTGCCTGTTCTGGAGCCCCGACTGGACTTCTTCCCTTCGTTTCTTCCGATTTCCCTTCTTCATCTTCCTCCTGACCTGCCATGGACCCAGGCTTCCAAGGCAACTCAGCAAGGAGACCAAGTTGAATCCTGTCCCCCCTCTGCCTTCCTGCCGACTCTTCCCAGTTTCCACACCACTCCACACAGCAGCATTGGGACCACGCAGCCTTGGTTTTGCGACTTCCTTCCCCAAGCCTGACATGTGAAAATAAAACTCCTTCTTGAGTTTTGATCCCAGACCAGTCACCCGCAAACACTCACCCCACCAGATGGTAACAGTCCCGGCTGGTGAGCCCTGTGGTGGCTGTTGCGACCGCTTCTCTGTTCCTGTGTCAGGAACGCAGCCATCCACAGCACATCAACCAGCGGGCAGGCCTGCCTTCCAATAAAGCTTTATTTATAACAAGAGGCCCTGGGCCTAATTTCACAGGAGGGCTAGATGTAGCGAGTCCAGGTGACACACAGGAGATACTCAGGATGTTTGAGAACGCTGTGCCAGTTGGGACTGAGAGCAAATGAAGGTTGTCAGATCCCAGACACTACAGACCAGGGACCAGGTGACAAGGCTGCTCAGCTGCAGACCTTCCTGAGTGAGGGAGGCGGGCTCAGGGGGCAGAGCCAGGGGCCCAGGGGATGCCCCCAGAGCCAGCCACAAGCCGTGGTGGAGTCTGTGGATTTGGAAAGTTCTTGGGGCCCTCCATGGCCTTTTCCTCTTTCTCTACCCTTTGGGTCGGGCACGCCTCTCGTCCTGTTCCTCTCTGTGTGTTGGGGACAGAGGATTTGTTTGCTGGGTTCATAGTTAGGCACATGGAGATAAATGGTGTCCCAAGCTGGACTCTGATCCCGAAGACTCAAATTTTTTATTTAATGAGACTTTGGGGATTGGAACTGATACTGTCATCAGCAGAGAGTTTTGAGGAATGGGGTCAAGGCGTCCGAGGCAGATGTGTGGGGACAGAAGACTGTAGACTGAATCATGCCTCCTGCCAACAGAGGTCTACATCCTGGTCCTCAGCACCTGTGAACACGTCGCCTTCCATGGTAAAAGGGACTTTACAGGGGTGGCTACACCACGGATCTTGAGGCAGAGATGATGCTACTGTACCTGAAGTAGTCATCGATATCTTTGTAAGAGGGGGCGGGGGCATCGGAATCAGAGAGAGCAGGTGCAAGGATGGCAGCCAAGGTCAGAGAGAAGAAAAGGTGTAAAAGGAAGGGACCTGGCCAAGGCATGCAGGTGGCCTCTGGGAGCTGGAGGAGGCAGGGAAGCCCTCTCCCCGAGAGCCGCCAGGAGATAGGCAGGACCTCTAGAGCATTCATTCAAGCCCAGAGTTCCACTCCAGGACTGTCCCATGAACAGCAGGCTCGTTGAGTTTTAACCCTCCTTGTTCCTGGTAACTTGTTACAGCAGCAAAGGAACAAATACAGACTTCTGCCAAGCGCTGCCCTAGACATCAGCTGCCCGGGGCTCTCAGGCACTGCCTCCTTCAGACTCACGGCAACCTCTGGGACTGGGACTGGTGTCCCCGCTCACGGCTGGGCCATGTGGTTTGCCGGCGTCCATTCAGCCGTCTGTTTACTGGACTCCAAAGCCCGTGTCTTGCCCTCCTCAAGCTGACTTCCGTTCTGCCCATTTTAAACTTCCTCCCCAACTTCTGTAAGGTTCACCTCTCCCGGGTCCCAATCTGTCAAACTGTCCCCCCCACCTGCCCCTGGGATATGTCTTACGTTCTCTGGGCCTGCAGATTCCGAGAGCTCCACGTGGCAGGCCCTGGATTGAATTCCAGAAGAACCCGCCTTCCTCTCTCTGAAAAACACCAGACACCTTGGACAGAGCACACAGCTTCATCTGTGCTGGGGCCTGAATTGTGCACCCACCAAGTCCATATGTGAAAACCCTCACCCCGCAGCATGGCATTTGAAGTTGGGGACTTTGGGAGATAGTTAGGTTTAGATTAAGTCACAAGGGTGACTAGTATCAGAATAGTATTGGTGGCTCTGTAAGAGGAAAGTGAAGACTCTTCTCTCTCTCTCTCTCTCTCTCTCTCTCTCTCTCTTTGTGAGATGTGAACACATAGCAAGAAGAGAGCTGTCTGTGAGCCAGGAAGGGAGGAGCCCCCACCAGGAAACAAGCCCGTCAGCACCTCTATCTTCTGCTTCTCAGCCTCTGCAACTGTGAGAAATACTCGTTTGCTGTTTAAGCCACTCAGTCTGTAGAATTTTGTTACAGCAGCCAAGCAAACTGAGACGATCTACAGAGCAAAAGCAAAACCAGAAAATAGCTCTTGAGCTACAAGCAGCCAAGGGTCTGTGAGCCTGTAGCACTGTGCAAAGCTGGGACAAGACAACACGGAGCCGCAAGTGGACACTTGCTGGGCTCAACGGCCCTTACCTTCTATGACTATGCCTGGTGGAATCTCCACTCTTGGGGGCGGTTGGCTGGCCACTTTCTTCTAAGCAATAAAATACAGCCAAGGCAAGAAGCTGTGTCCACAATTACATCCCACCTCTCCTGCCCACAGATGTCTCCTCTGCCAGGTCTCAGAAACCAATGGCCATGTTCAAGCTGTTCCACAGTGAGGACCCCTGTCCAGAGCAGTGGCCTTTGACTGACAGCAAGCCTCTCGGACAACCTGCAAGGGACTGGAGCCTACCAACCACTGTGTGAACTTACAAGTAGAGCTTTCCCTGGTTGAGCTCTCAGATGAGACCCCAGTCCTGGCCCACACCTTGATGGCAGTCCTGGAGAGGGGATCCTGGAGCTCTGTCCAACTCCTCACCTGAAGAAATAGAGAGAGAAAACTGTACTGTTCTGAGCTGCGAAGAGGGAAAACTTGTCACCCAGCACAGGTGACTGACGCAGGTCCAGCAGGCAGGTGTAGAGTCACCTGACATGCATGGTGGGTCCGAGCTGTGCACTGACTCAGAGCTTGAGTTTCCTCATGCACAGAATGAGACCATGCCAAAGCGCACCACACAAGTGTTCAATTATTGCTAGCAGTTACTATTTTTTAAGTGCTAAGGAATCACAGAAAGAGGAAATTTAATTTTCCTTGGAATTAGAGACAAATAATTTAAATTGATACTTGTGTTGGGCCCTTGAGCTCACGAAGGCCCACATAGGAATCATCGAGTTGGACTCTTACTGCCGTGATTCCTAACCATAGGCAATTTTGTCCTCCCTGTGGGATATTTGGGGACATTTTTGATTGTCACAGGTGCTGCTGACATTGGGGAGGTAGAGGAATGGGTGCTGCTGGCCATTTGCAATGTACACCTGATGGAGCTCATGAGTGAAGAATGTGGGCCGTGCTCGGTTCAGAAGCCACAGTGTGTCCGCTGGCGCTTTGTTGTGTCCTCCCCTGGCTTTGCTCAGTGTCACAGGCTTATAGGCCTGTGGCAACTTTTGAATTCCCACAAGGATGGTTCACACACGCCACTCAGAGAAGAGGAGAGCCTCTCTCAGCAAGCCTGAACTGAAGAGGCTGGGTGGGGACCAAGAAACTGGTGTGTGGCACAGCTGGGTCATCTGTCTTTTCCCCCAAGACCTATATTCAGTGTCCACTCCCCTTTGCCTACCCAGCCTATTTGGAGGCCCCGAGTTTCCCCAGAGGTAAGGGACAGGATACCATTGTTCCCAGCTAGGGGGTGCTGGGTTCATTGTCTGTGTTCAGCAAAGAATTGAAGAGCAGGACCCAGAGATAGCAGGCAAGCAGCCGGTTTATCGCAAAGGCAACAGAGATACAGAGAGACTTCTCTGAAGAGAAGGGCCCCGGAGCTGGGAGTCTGGTGGAGGTCTTGGCCTGTTCTGGAATTTCCTCCTCTCCTCATCTCCTCCCCTGTCCACGCACGCCTCACTGTTATCAGTTGGTGCCCTTTCTGTGCACGCATCTGTTTTAGTTTTTCTGTTGGATCCCCCACTTCAGAGCACAAGTACACAAGTGTCTGTCTGATTGGGTCCCCGCACTTTTATGGAGCAGGAAGTGACCTCATTGGAAGACCCTCCCCGTGCTCCTTGTCCTGGCCCTGCCCAGACCTCCTCGCCTGCCATCCTGCTCGCCTGGCTGCCTACGCCCTGGCCATGGTGGAGGAGCAAGAAGGCTGGCACAGGATGTGTTCGAATGTAGGTATTTTCCAGCCCACTTGGTGGAGGGATGGAAGTTGGGTGGGTAGACTACCCCACCAGAATCCAGAGACGTTCCTGCCGACGTATAGAGTCTGTATTCTTGCGTAGGGAATTCTGTGTGTTACTTTGCAGCTGTTGAGAAGATTCCAAGCTAACACATTCAGCTGGTGTCTGGGCTCACCATTTCTTCTGAGACCTCCATTCTTAGGATCTTTCTCTGAGCTGGCTTTCTACAGCTCCCTGGGGGCAACACCCCATATAAACATCTCAGCATTACAGTTGTGTCCCCATCTGGCAGATGAGGAAGTCAAGCCTCAGAGGAGAGGGAAGTGGTTGCCAAAAGTCAGAGCTGGGCTTCAAACCCAGGTCTTTTAATGTCAAGTGCAGGGTATGTCCACCCCAGTGCTGGGCCTCCTGGAAGTGAGGCTCTGTGTGGGCTCCATGTGGTCTCTCCAGGCCTCTGGCTTCCTGGGGAACCGCCCTGTGCCTTCACATCCTCTTCTATGTATCTGTCTCCAAATTTCCTCTCGCAGGTGCCCCGGCTGCCGGGCAGGGTCAGGGACATAATAGATATTCAGCAATGTTTCCCCACGAGAAGTCCTGGGTGAGGCCAGCTAGCAGGCCCAAAGTCACAAAGTCCTTTGGGAAGCTGTGAAACAGTGGACACACGGAGGTTTGGGGACAGGAAAGAGGGAGACGGAGGACATGTGGCTGATCATGAGACTCCCTCAGGGGAGAGGCATCTTCAGGAGGTCAGGGTCAGGAGGCTGCACTATGAAGTGACCCAGCAGAGCATAGTGTGCAGCCGCCATTGAGGAAGCCATGGAGAATGGACCAAGTGGGACGGGAGGGTTTCTGAGCAGGCGTAAGCCCCGGCGCACGCTGGACGTGTGTGCACTGGCCCTGGGAAAGGGCCTGGGTCTCTCAGCTGTGCCGGCCAGGTTTTAGCCCCTCCCCACCTCCAGGAATTACTTTGCGTGGCCTTTAGCCTCTGAATCTCATAGAGAGTAACTAGATCATGGGTTCCAAAAGCAGGTGAGGACCTCGCCAGGCACCATCTGAAAAGGGCCGACCACGGGGCCTGGCCCCAGTCAGTGTCAAAACATGGGACACATGTCACTTTGTGCTTGTTGGTACATCTGTTTTCTCTCAACTTTCTGCAGCCTGGGGACAGTAGCAGACAAAGCAGGTGTGGTTTGGATTTGGCAACAGCCCAAGGTCCCGTGGATGGACAGGGGAAGTCAGGCAAGAAGGGAGCCCAAGGCGACAGCGGACTGCAGTGATCGAACGTGATCAGGAGAGACAGGACAAGAGGGCAGCATGGGGCGCGCTCCTCTACCTTGGCAAATTACCTGGGGAGCTTCTGGTCCAAATGCCGATGCTGATGCATATGTCCAGGTGAGATTCTGCACCTTGACCCAGCTCCCAGGCTGTTGGTTCGAAGTCCATACTGGGAGCAGCAAGGGTCTGAAGTATGGACAGTATGCCCAGTGCAGCAGAAAAGAAAGACTGCACGTTTCAGTACAAAACCCAGGCCTGGCCCAGGACACTTCAGGTCCTTTTTCCTATCTGCCATCAGAGGCTCAGCTGCCCACCTGATAGCCACCTACCTGCACGGCTGCAGCCACCAGATGCAGCTGGACCTGATGGAGATGTATGATGTTTGCAAAAAGCATACTGGGCTTGGAAATCTTGGTATAAAGAAAAGAATTTAAAATATCTTAGTATTTTCTAACTATGGATGGCATGTTGGAATGCCATTTTAGGATATTTTGGATTAAGTAAAATATATTACTACAATTATATTTTATTATTTCATTTTTCATGTAGGGGCTAAAAAATTTAAAATCACATGCATGTCTTCCCCTGATTCCTGCTGGGCAGCACTGACCTAGAAAGAGCCTCTTTCTCCCACTCTCTCTGTGCTTCTGCCCCAAAATCCACCCTCAGCAGTTCCCGTGATGCATGGGGTAAGCTCTCAATGAGAGGCTCATTGCTCTGAACAGGAGAGAGGCAGCCTGCTCCAGGGAGCACAAACACACCAAGTCATTCCCTGTTAACAGCGGAGACAGTGCCATGCGGCCTCTGGGCAGCCTGGATCCCACAGATGCCAGTCTGCCATGCTCTGGTGCCTTCTGTCTGGGCCTCTTCAGTCCTCTCTCGTCTTTCCTCCCCATCCTGGGCGACAGGTAATTAGCAGGGCCAGCTGGCAGGCTCCACTGGGCACCGCCGCCAGAGAGCCACAGCCGGCCTACAATTACTGTGATCCTGGCTCCGCGGTCCAGAAGGCTGCGTTCAGCACTCCCTCTGCGGGCTGGCTCTGGTGGCGGGACCGTAACCTCCCAGGCTCTGGGAACCTGTTGGCAACAAAAGACCCACAGAAGAAAGCCTGCAGTGTCTTCCTGCCACAGACTGCCCTTGGTAAACACCCGGGCAGTTGGGGACAAGGCACTGCCTGTTGGCCGCCCGGGGAGGTGGCATTGGAATAGTCCCTCCCCAGCCAGCACCTCATGGTTTCTTTCATGGGTCCTGAATCTCTTCTTACTGGAAAGTGTCTCCCAGGACCAGCAGCTGGTGGCTTGTAGCTCCACGAAGCTGGCCCAGGACAGCTCCAGGCCACCTCGGAAATCTGTTAAGAATGATGCTTGAAAAGGCACCAATTACAGCCTCACCAAGCCAGGGTGGTCCTGGGGGAAATAAGGGGCAAAGCCATTTCATTGATGGCAGCTGTGGGCAAAGCCAGGTAGCAGCCAGTGTGCAAGGGAGGCTGGGCTGAGAACCATCTGCAGGGTGGGCAGGAGGAGCCTCGGTTTCCCCAGGGGTAGAAGGGGCCTGAGAACAGCCCGCAGCCTGTGGGGTGCTGTGGGAAGCCAGGGGAGATATTCTGTAAGGGGTCTAACCTGGCAAAGGCTCAACAAATGTCACATTAAAACTAAGCAAGTGGAAACACAGAGGAATGAGCCCCCGAAGCCAGACAGGTGGCATGTGTAGGCCTAGCCTTCCAGGACGTGCCGAACTGGCCAGGAGGCCAGGGCAAGGGCCCCCGATGGAGGAGAGACCTTTGATCTGGGTGGAGAGGAAGAAAAGGCCCTGGGCAGCTTGAGGAGCTAGAGCCCTCACTGCCCACGGGCAGAGCCGTCTGCAGTGGGGCAGAACCAGGAGCGTGTCATAGGCCCTTGATTGGAAAGCAGGAGAAGGTGGCCCGGAGGTCGTAAAATGGAAAATGGAAAACCTCTTCCATCTCCGTCCTCCACCATCTGTCTCTGTCTCTCACTTATTTTCGTGTCCTCTCTGCCACCCCACCTCCACCCTCTGCCTTTGTCTTTATTTGCTGTTTGGTGCAGGGAGTGGGGAGTACTGGGGATTGATCTCAGGGACACTTAACCCCAAGCCACATCCCCAGCCCTATTTTGTATTTTATTTAGAGACAGGAGCTCATGAGTTGCTTAGGGTCTCGCTAAGTTGCTGAGGCTGGCTTTGAATTTTGATCCTCCTGCCTCAGCCTCCTGAGTTGCTGTGATTACAGGCATGCGCCACCATGCCTGGCTTTTATTTACTACTCAATGTCCCCATTCCCAACACAGAGAGATGCTTACCTGGCTAGAACTGTCACAGGCACAGGGTGGGCAGTGTTTTCCCTCACAGCAGCCCAAAGACAAAGGCTCTGTGCCCCCACAGAGGCTGGGGAAGTCAGCCTCCCCTTTCCACTGGACTCTACCCCATGGCAGACAAGCCAGCCCCAAGGGAGTGCGTGCTCCCTGCTGGGACATACCAGCACAGACCAGGGTGAGTCAGAGGTGGTCCCTGCCAACCTGCCCAAAAGCAAGCTATGGCCCTAGCATGCCCTGCCCTGCCCGGACACCATGGGGTTTGCATCCAATCCCAGCTCTTCCCCTGACAGCGCCAGGGCTTTTTTGGGGGGTGGAGGACAGTGTCTATTTCTGGGTGGTGTCTGGGGAGCCAGGGGCTGGGGGTGACTGTGGTCTCTGGGCTGTGGCTGGAGGGGGAGATTGAGCTGGATCAGTGTATCAGGGCGCCCAGGGCCACAGAGCTCACCTGGGGAGGAGTGGAGAGGCAGGATCCAGGAGCTCCATCATCCATAGCAATCGACTTACCAAACCTCAAATCCAAGGTCCAGTATGATTATTAGAAATTCTGCGGGGCAGCCTTGGAAGATTTGTCCCCTGGGGCAGGCCCCTCTGAGCCAGGACCCCGTGCACGTCAGGCCTGGCTGTGGGGCCGGCTGTCAGTGCAGGACACTGGTGCTTCGGGCCTGCCTCAGCCCACCAGCTTGGCTGCTCCTGAGTTCTGGGGCCATGGGCAGGTCACCTCCTTGGGGCTGAGCGTCTGCATCTGCATGACTAGAGCAACGCCAGACCCAGCTGTCACGTTGTGGCCAGGAGCAGGGGCTGTTGAAGCGGGCCTGAGCAGGCTGCTCTAGAACCTTCTCTGCATGGGGCGAGAGGAAAGACGAGAATCGCTAACTGCTGTTGGCAAGTGACTTCTGAAGGCCAGCTCCCTCCTCGCGGTCTGTGTCTCTGAGTCTCCGGGACCTGGGTTTCACTTCCTCACTGTGGCTGGGGAGTGGCAGACTAAGACCCATGAGCCAGGGGTTCCACCAACCCCAGGAGAAAGTGCTGATGCTGGGCTCCTGCGGAGTCAGCCCGCCCAGTCCACCAAGAGAGAAGCCAGAAGGCACTGTGTCTGTCTAGCCTGCCTGTGCCTTCCGAAAAGCCAATTTGCACCCCAGGGTCCTAGGAATCCCACTCTGAACTCCCCGGGGAGAACAGGTCCTTGCTAAATGGGTGGCACCTGGTGGACCATGTCTAGTCGTTTCTTTCAGGTGTCTAGAGACGGTCTCTCTACTAGAGGGTCAGCTACATGGGTGCAGGGACTGGCTATATGTGCGCAGGCACGACCCTTGTAGGGGACGTGTAGGGGACACTCAGTCGAGCTTACATAATTAATGGAAGGGAGGGAGAGAGGAAATGGATGGATGAGACAGACAGGGGAAAGGATGGGCAGAGGAAGGAAGCCGGCTTTTCAATGACCTCTGAGGTCACTCCCAAATCTGACTACCTCTCAGGCTACAGGCCAGCCTTACTGTCTACTTCTCCCATGGAGGGTGGAGAGGAACTCTGCAGAGCCTTCGAGGCACCTGGTGGGCCCTGCAAAGGGGACCACGGGGTGGGAGGGGCCGTTGTTGTTGACATGGCGACCTGCTGAGCGCTGGATCTGCCAGTCATGTCCTGGTCCTGGTGGAGAGGTCCCCCACGTCACACTACTTCTTTAGTGATCCAGGGTCCACCTCTGCCGCCCAGGGCTGTGGCTCCCAAGGGCCCTGAGCATCCAACAGGACATGAAGCAACTTCTCTGGGCACTGCAGAGCCATGTCCTTCTGTACACATGGCTGGCAACATGGCCACGTGTGTCCCAACAGATGGCCTTGGGAAAGACGCCTGGGCACTGGTCGGGCAGCCATGTGGCTCCCTGGCACTGGGCAGATGGCCTCCTTCCAGGGCCTTTTGATCTTACTTGGCTCCTGCCCCATGGCCCGGCTTTTCCTCCTGCCTCCCCAGGAGAAGAGGCTTAATTTATCTTGGAGTGGGAAAAAGAAGCATTCTACAAGTCTGCCTGGAAGAATTTCTGTCTTAAATTTAAACCAGTGCATTTTGTTTTAACTTGCTTGTCAGGAATTCACATCCCTCTCTGTGCTTTTCCTGATGGCACAGGGACTGCTCTCCAAAGCACTGAGTGACTCAGTCTCCCCATCTGGGCTGGGGAGAGCCATCTCTAGGCTGGGGATCGCTTCTCAAACTTCAATGCTCAAATCCATCCCCCAGGGATGTTATTCGGCTGTAGTTTCCAACTCAGTGGGTCTGGAATCAGGGCTGTGATTCTACATTTTGAACAACCTCCCCGGTGATGTAAAGGCTGATGATCCAGGAAGTTTACTTTGAATAACGAGGCTGCCTGGGAACAGGGAGGAGGGAGGCGGGAAGGGTGGGTCTGCCGAGGGAAAAGTGGAAAAAAAAAAAGCATCATCTAATATTTCAAAACATTCTGGGGCTACACACAAGCCTAAGTTCCAGGAAAGAGAAAGAGAGAGAGGGAGAGGCAGGTGCAGCCAACTGGCCAACTCCTTCACTTTGCTTCAAATCGAGGCCATGGAGCAGATGGTGACAAGTGGGGTCAGGTGCCATTTGCACAGAGCTCCTCTGGACTGGCCGGAGCTAGGGTACCAAGGTGGCAAAGCATCTCCTGGGGCCTGGGCCTCCTGCCATTATCTTACAGAGGCAGGACCACACTTCCCAGCCTGGCTCGGCCTCTTCCTTGTCCTTCCGCCCACGGCTGCAGAGCATGTGGCCTCCCCTGCTCACTGTGCCCCCAGATGCGCCCTGCTGATGGAAGCCGGGCAGGGAGGCGGCCCTGGGCCTGAAGTGCATCCACTCCTCCTTGGCAGTGATCCAGGGCCAAGGGATCATTTAGGACCACAGAGGAGGGCCCTTGAGCAGCCAGCTCTGCAATTCATGTCTAGTGGGCTGGCTCCTTGGAGCCACCGAGGGATGGATGGCATCTTGCAGAGGCTTCGCATTGTCCTTTATGTTATGAATCACGGAGGAAACGGCAGCCCTGAGGGCTTAGAGGCTCAAGAGCCCTTCGGGGCCATTTCTCCTCCGTCCCCCGGGATCTTCAGTTCAAAGGCCCTCGAGAGTCTGCTCATTTCCCTTCAAGCTAAGCACCAGCCAGCCCTCTCAAGCCTTCCAGAGAAAAATCGAGCAAGGCACAGGTGAAGATGCCCTGCTCTGATCAAAACGGCCGCCTGCCTCTCCCCTAGGTGTGCCCAGGTCTGCCTGCTTCTGCAGCTGGTGACCCAGGTCCAGGGGCAGCAGTCCAGACACCTATAGGGTGGCCTAGACAGGCAGAGGACAGGAAGCTAGATGGGGCTTCAGTGATGGGTGCCACGGGGTCTGACACCAGCCTCCCCAGGCCCCAGGGTTTGGAGGAGTTCCTAGGAATACATTGTTTTCATGGTTTTGGGGTACTGGGGATTGAACCCAGGGTCACTTAACCTCTGAGCCACATCCTAAGCCCTATTATTATTATTATTATTATTACTACTACTATATTTTAAATTTTGAGACAGACTCTCACTAAGTTGCTGGGACTGGCTTTGAACTTGTGATCCCTCTGCCTCAGCCTCCTGAGCCACTAGGATTATAGGCATGTGCCTAGGAATGCATTATTTTAAATAATAGTAAAAGTGGGATTTATATGTCATGTCCAATGTGGCAGGCACTGGTCTAAGTACCTTTGTGCTGTGCTCTATTTGATACTTACTGTGACCCTTTGAGGGAGTCCTAGTCCCCTTATCCATGGGGGATACGTCCAAAGACCCCTCAGTGGGAATCTAAAAACCATAGATGGTACGGAACGCTTATGTCCTAAGGATTTTCCTATACACACATACCTATGATAAAGTTCAGTCTATAAATTATGCATAGTAAGAAATTAACAGGGACAAATAATAAAATAGAACAATTATACAAATGCACTATAATATAAATTATGTTACTGTCCTCTCTCTTTCCAAATATCTTATTGAATTTTCACCTCTTTACCTAAAGGGGGCACTTTCTGGCATGCCTGAATCTGCAGTGTGACTGCCTTTGCACTTTGGGGTTGTTATTAAGTAAGATAAGGACTCCATGAACACTAGCTCTGCAGTACCACAGTGGTTCATCTGATAACTAGGATAGCCACCTGGCTGGTAGCATATACAGCGTGGATACATTGGGTAAAGCAAAGATTCACCTCCAGGGCAGGATGGAGCAGAACCTGGTGAGACTCTACCATGATGCTCAGAATGGAGTAGTTTATAACTTATAAATTATTTATTTCTCAATTTTTCATTTTCAGGCTGTGGTTGAGGGAGGTTGACTGCAGAAGACCAAAACCTGGGGTTAGGGGGCGACCATGTGGCAGTTGGCACTTCACAGATGAGGAAACCAAGTTACAGGGAGGTCAAGTACTTGCTCGAGGTCTTTAGCCAGTGAAGCAGCAGAGCTGGGTTTGAATCCAGGCCTGCTGGGCCCAAGTCCATGTCCCTAACCACCCCGCCCTACTCCTGGCTGGAATACATTGTTGTTATTCTTTTGTTCGGTGTTAGTTTCTATCTTGGAGTCACAAATCACCACAGACCGCATGCCTTGAAACCACACCCACTCATGAGCTGACAGTTCTGTAGGCTAGAAGCTCACGAGGACTCCACCAGTGCTCTGCCGAGGGTCTCGCCGCAAGGCACAGTTGAGCTTCTAACTGGACCTGGCGCACATCTGGAGCTGTGAGGAAGACCCAGCTTCAGGCCTTGTTGACATTGCTGGCAGAACTGAGCGACGGTGGTGGCAGGACTGGGCTCTCTGTCCCTTGCCAACTGTGGCATTGGTCCCAGATCCTCACACAGGACCTGCTCCATCTCCAAAGCCAGTGAAGGACATGCTGAGTATCCCTTCTGCTTTGATGTCTGTGACTTCCCTTCTCCCACCAGACACTGAAAACTCTACTTTTCTAGGGTTCACCTCATTGGGCCAGGCTCACCCAAATTATCTCCTTAAGTTAAGGGTCACTCGTGTTGTGCTTTAATTCTATCTGCAAAGTCCCCGCTCAGCAGTGCCTGGTTTCATGTGGGATTGAATAACCAGGGGTCAAGAATCTCAGGAGGCCAGGTCTCGAATTCTGGTTCATGGCAGGACAGGGGTCAGGGAGTTCCTGATTCTTTTCTGTATTTGACAAGCCTTCCTTGAGCACCCACTGGGGCCAGGCCCTGGGTAGGCAGCGGGGAATAAGACCGACAGTACAAGTCCCTGCCCTCCATCGGCCAGAAAACACTCCGCTAAGGCATCTGAGGGGGTCCTGGGGGCGATATGTCGTGACTCCCAGAATCTATTTGTCTTCAGTTACATGCCCACAGACGCTGTTTGCTCTTGTCGTCCATCCTGAGTGTGCATGGCCACAAATTGTTCCACGCCCTGACCCGTCTCCCGCACGAGCTACTTTTAAGGAAGGACCGCATCTAGTAGACCCCTCTCTTCTGATGTCTTGGCCAAAGCAAACAAATGACGATTGTGTTGTACAGGAGCCTGCTAAGTGCCCAGTCCCTGGAGGGAGACAGCTGCTACATTGACAGGCAACTGGAAGTTCCAGAGCAGGGCCCTAGAAGCAAGCTGGCCCTGAGCAGGCCCGAGGAGACCAGGTAACTTCCCAACTGCCAATCTTCAGGAGTCCCGTGGTTCTCCATACGGGCATCCCCCACGCCCTCACTCAAAAAGGAGCGCTCAGGGCGGGTGTGGTGGTATATACCTGTAATCCAAAGGGGGTCAGGAGGCTGAGGCAGGAGGATTACGAGTTCAAAGCCAGCCTCAGCAATTTAGTGAGGCTCTAAGCAACTCAGCGAGACCCTGTCTCTAAATAAAGTACAAAATAGGGCTGGGGATGTGGCTCAATGGTCCAGTGCCCCAGAGTTCAATCCCTAGTACCCATCCCCCAAAGGGAGTGCTCTGCTCCCTCCATGTTGGGCTCTGCAGCCCTTGGAGGCTGAAGATATTTACCACTGCTGAAGTACAATTGGGCCTCACCGTTGGTCTGACGCAGTATGCAGAGCCACATGGAAATGTTCTCATTAGTTCAATTTCATCAGCGTGTCCTGAGTCCCTCGGATGCTTTAGGAATGCAAGTAGCCCCACCTCGGTTTCTCAGCCTCTGTCCACCTACATGCCTCACCTGGCATCAGACCTGGCATTTAGAAAGTCTGCCTGCTTGCCACTGTCCCTCGAAGTCTGACACCCAGGGAGAAAAGGAATCCTGCAGGTGCAGTCGGATGAGCGACGCCCCCTGCTTTGGTGGGAGTCAGGAATTAATCTCTCTCCTCAACTTTCTTTTTAACACTGACTTCCAAAGCTGGGATTAGTTAGGAGGAAAAGCAGCTCCTGAGGTGCTGAGAATGACCGTCCCCTCCTGACGCCTAGACAGCATGGCCAATGGCCAGGTTGCAACTGAACATTCCCAGGGGTCAGGAGAAGTCCTGGCTTTTATTTGCTTAAAGGGTTAATAGACCTACTGAGAGAGTCTATGATCAGGGCCGAGTTGGACCCAAGGGCCTAAAACTATAGAAGAGAAAAGACTTGGGGGTTGAAGCCCACCCTTCACCCTCAAGATGGGACTCTGAGGTTAATAATAATAAGAGCTAAACTTTGTTGGGCACTCACCCTGTATCATCTCATTTAACCCTCACAATAACCCCAGAGAGAGATGCTATTATTACCAGCACTTTAAACCCGAGTAACCCGAGGTGCATAATAAGTCTGCATCTGCCCAGGGGGATGCAGAACCCAGACCCAGGACCTGCCCACCAGGTGGCATTGGGCTCTCCTGCCCCAGCCCACCTGCAGGTCTCGCCGGAGAGGGAGTCCTCAAGACTGAAAACACACAGCTTTTCTTTTTTTCTTTTTCCTTTTTTTAATTTCAATATTAGCATTGAAGGGCTGGCTGGGAACAGACAGAGAAATGAGCTCCGGGCCTCTCCTGGGAGAAAGTGCTCATGGTTTTATTTGTTTTAATTTTCTCTCCTGATGAAAAATTTGCCATGGTTAGAAAGGCACTGTACAAGCGGCACTGTGACTTATGTTTTCCAATTTCCTCAGCGGATTCCACGTATTTCTGAGAGTTTCCTCAATATTTCAATAGTTCCAATATGGTTGCCCCCTAAGGAGCCTGTGAGTCGGGACCCTGGCACCCTTCTTCTCCCTCCTGGCCATGGCTGGGCTCCGTCTTGGGCCCGAGACTACAGGAATTGTTGGGAAGGGGCCTCTAGGCCCTCCTGCACCCCGCGGGACCCTGGCCACTGTCCTGGGCTTCAGGCTCTGAGAAGCAGCCCTCAGTCAATATAGATGGGGGCCCACTGTCCATCCCTGTGCCCCCAGGGGGACTGCTGGGGGCACATCCTGCACACTCTCCCGAGGAACGGCTCCAACTGCCCACGAGCACATGCTAGGCAGGCCTCTTGAGGTTCCTTGCCCACCTGTCCACCTCCCGCCCGCCCCTGCACTTCTTTCTGCCCAAACCATTTCCCTTCCCGTCCACACCGCAAGGTCCACCTGTGGGAGGCCTCAACCTGAGCTCTGGAAGAGGGCGTCCAAGCCAGAGAGGCTGCCGGGAACTCCAAATTACACAGCAAGGACTGGAAACCAGCAGAGAGCTGTGTCCATAACGCCAGGAAGGGAAGGCTCGGGAAAGGCAGAGGTGGAGTGCATGCCCTGCATGCACGGAGACCCTGGGGTTCGACCCCAGCACCCAGGAGAAAAGAAAACAAAAGGAGGGCCAGCGTCATTACACTGTCATGCTCTGTCCTCGTTGCAGGCTCGAGAGTCATCTCAGGGACAGTTGTGATCGGCCTGCATCCATGGGGGCAGCTGAGGACTTGGACTTGCTGGCTTGGGTTCCTGTTGGTGACCCCAAGCATGAGGCTCAGCCACTCACAGGTGGGGAACAAATGGAAATTGACACACACTGGTGGTTGGCCCAGCCTGGACACAGAGGCAGAAGTGGCTTTGGGCTCAGGTGCCAGCAGAGTCCTGACTTGGGCCGGCTGCCACTTGCATCTTTTCAAAGCCACCATCTACAACTCCTCTTCCAAGCCAGGATAAAGCAGAACTGTCCCCGGGAGCTGGGGCTTTCCCTCCATTCCAGACTCAGCGTCCCACCTGCTCCTTCATCCCGATTCTGTCTCAACCCTCTAGACAAGTCTGTCTGGGACAAGCCCTTGACATCCCAATCTCAACCACCAGTACAGGTGGAGACCAAGTGGACAGCCCTGTGCAGGGGCCTTGAGATCGCCATCATGTTAGACACTCAGGAGAACCCCGCTGAGCCACCCCTCACAGATGAGGAAACTGAGGCAGAGGCAGATGAGCGCCCCAGGCCCGGCCTGCCATCTGGGACTCCATGTGTGGGCTGGTTGCCTGCAACCTGGGCCTCTGAACCCCTCTGCTGTCCTGCCTGCTGGAGGCAGGTTGGGTTGTACGCATGGACCTGGGAGGTAGGTCACACTTCTAAAGCGACTTTGGACAGTATGGCCCCACCATATACTTCTCATTGAAAATCTCTGAGGGTTAATAATCCGCATGGGGCGAGAATTCTGAGGACGTGGTACTCAGCACACTCCATGGTGATGTGTCTCACTCTTCCTTTACCAATGGGGACACTGAGTCAGCTTACGTGTCTCACCAGGGGCACGCAGTAAGGGAAGAGCTGCCCCAGGGACATTGCACGTCGCTCCTGTGGGGCTCTTCTTCTGTCTGTACCCTGCAACCATCTTCGTGCATCCCACTAGCAAGCACTTGGACCCTGCTCTCTTCTTCAGAGCCTGTGTTGATTTTCTCTGGAATGCATGGGGCTTTCAAAGAAATGCTCATTCCCTGCTTTAAGCTCCGCACGGAAATCAGAAACAGGATGTCGAGAAATACAAGGGCTCAGGTTGCAGACCTGCTGGAAGGCAAGACCAGGAATCTGCTGCTCCGGAGTCTGTAACAAAGCTGTGGGAAATTAACTTGGACTTTTCTGGGGCATGGGAACAAGGAGAGAGGAGCTCCGGGAGAGCTCCCTGGGACTGCTCTGACTGTACTGTGGCCAGCGGTGACATGTGGATGTGGCTGCTCCTACAGTGCTGAGCCAGGAAGTCTGCAGGGAGAGGAGGGGAGGGGAGGGAAGAAGAGAGGATAGGAAGGGAGGGGAGGGGAGGGAAGAGGAGAGGAGGGGAGAGAACAGGAGGGGAGGGGAGGGGAAGGGAGAGGAGAGGACAGAGGGGAGGGGAGGGGAGAGGAGAGCAGAGAGAGGAGAGGAGGGGAGAGGAGAGGAGAAGACAAGAGGGGAGAGGAGATGAGGGGAGGGGAGAGGAGAGGACAGGAGGGGAGGGGAGAGGAGAGGAGAGGAGGGGGGAGGGGAGAGGAGGGGAGGAGGGGCGGCTGGAGGTTGTGGTCCCCACTCCCCACCCCACAGTGAGCAGCCTCCACCAACTGGGGAAGTGGTTCCCACAGGAAGGGATCGTGTCCCCAGGGGACAGTTTCCGGTTGGCACACTAGGGGCTGGGGATGCCAGCGGCACGTGGCGGGTGGAAGCCAGAGGTGCTGCTAAGCCTCTGAAGCACACGAGACCTGTTCATGTGGACAGGCCAAGGCTCCGAAGCCAGCTCCAAGCCGCTGTGTCCCCTGCATTGACCCTACGGTGGCGCAGAGTGACAGGACTTTGACGTGTTTCACTGGAAACTTCAGAATGTTACTCTGTGTTGACCCACAGGCCACGCCTCCCCCTTAACTGGCCAGGGAGCCTGCCGAGCGCCAGGCCTGGACGGCGCGGCTCTTCTGCTGTGATGTGATCCTGCGTCACAGGGCTTCCTGAGAACCGTCCCCTAAAGCGTGCCTCCCGGCCCCCTGAGCAACCCCACTCACGATCATCTCAGTGAATCACGTTCCCTGTGGCTGCAGCTCCCACGAGGACTCGGGCCGTCCAGCCACCAGCATGCTGCCAGCTCTGGGCTGGGTCTCCCGCGCGATCACCTTGTCCCCACTGTACAGGTGAGAACGCGGAGGCGCTGTGTATTCATTTATTTGCTAAATGAGTGACTCTCACACACACCCTCAGGCAGGTGTGTGTCTAATTGTCCCTTACCTACAGCTCACAGACTGGCTGATCTTGTGGTCCTGGGGACACGGCCTGAGAGGGCGAAGGACCCAAGCACTCAACCCGGGGCCTGGTGGAGGCCAGCAGCTTCCCATGATGGGAGCCGCTGATGTGGGGAACTCAGGTCCTGATCCTAGACTCGGCGCTCTTGTGGGCCAGAAAAACAAAACGAACCAGGACCGTACCAGGTCTGTTTTCTCCAACTGTGTCCCCCAACATGGATTCCAAGAAATGTCACTGGATTTTCAACCCCCAGCCTCCGCAAAAAAGGAAATACTGAGGCAGAGGGTTTCCAGCCTGGGCACGTGGGCGATGTGGGCAGGAGAGAAAGCAGACTCAGCGGAGCCTTCCGAGACGCCTGCACGTTGCATGTCACGATCACAGCTGCTGATTCACTGTTGTCCCCACAGATCTGCTTGAGGAAGTCAGCTTCTTGGGGACACGGAAGGCCCTGGCATCCTCACCTTGCCCGGGGTGGTGTTCAGTGGCACAGTAGCTGTGAGGACCCTCTCCCCTCTTGCACAGAATCTTCACCACCGTGTGTAGAGACCGGCCTCCACGGTGCACGTGGGCTGGGGCATCTCTTAATGAAGACACATGTATCAGAGACTCCTGCCGAGGTCCCCTCTCCACGGTGGCCAGACCTCATCGCTCTTCCGAGGTCTCTGCCCCTGGGTACGCACAGAGGCAGGAAGAAAGCCTGCCACAACTTGGGGCCACCAAGACCAGGGACTTGATCGTCACGCTATGGCCCAGGTGGACCACTGGGGGCTGTTCAGGGAAAGCAGATTCCACTCACCTCCTCAAAGATCCCACAGAGGGTGCAGAGCTGGCAGCCCTGGGCACATCCCAGGTGTCAGTGCCTGAGGCTTTAGCAGCTGCCTTTAGCAGCTGGCTTGTGATTTCTGGGCCAGCAAAGGCACTGCAGGAGGATGCAGCCATGTCCCGGTGGCCGTGAGCCTGTAATCATGGTGATGATGCCCACAGGACACCCCTCTGCCCGCCTGCCTGCCTGCCTTCCTTTAATGAGGCACCAAAGCAGAAGGGACCTGTGCACTGTTGGGGGCACAGGCTTCCCCAGGAAGAGGCTCCCAGCACCTGCAGGACAGTGGCACCACTGCCTGCCTGCAGTTCACGTGCTAACAGCTCTGGCCCGCCAGGCGTGGGAGCTGCAGACTATGTGTCCAGCCTCTGTGGGCTTAGGGCCCTGGGCCACCGCGCACAGGGGCTGGTCCCTGCCCATGCCAGCTCTGCCGGCCACAGGAAGAGGCAGCGTCCTGGCTGCGCCCCTGGCAGCCCATGTGTCTGGGATTTGGCACTGGGTACACTTTGGGAGGAGGAGGCAGGCCAGGGCAGGCTGGGTGCAGCTCCATCTGTCTCCGGCTTCTGTCTGGCATCTTGGCCGTGCTGTTCCCAGCCCTGGGCAGCTCCCCGCCTGTCTCAGCAGCTGCTCAACAGGAGACAGGAAAATTGCTCCCTCTCAGCGACAGGTCGAGGAGGAGCCTTCCCAGGAATCCGTGGGAGGGAAGGAGTCCAGAGTGGCCGTGCCCGCCCAGAGCTGGTGGGCGCTGGGGTCTCCATGCTGCGTCCCGTCTCTCTCCCTCGCCCAGCATGGCTGCTCCAGGCTGAGATATTAGCCCCATCAACTCAACATGAAAATCGTCATCCAGCAAGTCCTGTGACTTCCCTTAAAGGTCAATCTGCTTTTCTCTTTATTAATGAAGGGCCTTGGAAATGCAGCCGGGTCCGTGTTTTGGTAGATTTGGGCTAATGGGCTATTTTATTTCCATGGTAACAGCTCCCAGTGTTACAGGAAGATAATTTTCCAGACAAAAGATTTGTGGGTCTTATTATTCTGCAGGGATGTGGCTGTGGAGGCTGGGGACGTGGGCTCGAGGGCTGCCCAGACTTGCCCCCTTACTGGGGGCACCTGTTTGCCTCTGGCTTCTGGGTCCCAGGGCTTGTTAGGGCTGCACTGTAGGAAACTGGCAGGGACTGAATGAAGATATTCTTTGGAAGACAATGGCCTAAATTCATTCTCTTCTCGGCCAATGGGGCCAGAGAGCAGTGGCTGTATTAGGGGGTTGCTGTCCTGACAGTAATCCTCCTGCCTCCAGGCCCGGGTGAACTCAGAGTCCTGGTCCCTCGGCTGTTCAGCTGCACTTCAGCAACTCTCGGGGAACAGACTAGACACAGGAAGGCCCCTGCTTGTGACAGCTTCATCTCATCAGCATGTCCGAGGGCAGGTAGGCTGTGGCAATCCTTTGGTATACATGTGGCACTAGAGATAACCTACCTGAGTGCGAGGGGGCACCGAACAGGTTGAGAGGGACTTATTTTAAAAAGATTTTTAGAGCCATGTAAGAGCACAAACTCTCCAAACCTTAATGAATTAATTGACAATTAGGAGCACCATTCTAAGTCTGGGGGATTTAAACATGGACAAAAACGGACAACTCTGTCTTTACACCTCAGCAGGGCAAACAGACATTGATGAATATTGCAATTTAAAGTTGCAGCTAAGTGTAGTGCTGCCAAGGGCAAGTTCTTAATGCAGTAAGAGGCAGCGAGATAGGACTTTGGCCAAGCCAGGACTGTCATGGATGGTTGGGCAGGATGTGTACTGCACTATTCCATGGAGAACCGGTTACCTCATTGATGTTGTAGATTTGAATATTGATTGTGAGTTTTCTGGATGATCTGAAATGGCTTAAGAAAGGAGTGTCGTGTCCTAAGTTACAGAAAAATAATTGAATGGACCAGTGGAGGTTCTCAGGAAGAAAAGAAGCCTTTCCCCAGTAAGTGACCGTGTCTGGATTAGGAGGATGGGCAGGAGGTCCGCAGGTAAAGAGAAGGAAGGACAGCTGTCCTGGGTGGAGGGAACAGGGTGTGCCTAGGCCAGTTACACCCAGACGCTGAGAAGAGGCCGGGGAGGCTGCCTCAGGTACCGCAGGGGTGTGAGAGCGGGATACAGCATGGCTGGAAGGGCTGGAGGGGCTGGACCTCGCAGGGGTGCATCTGAATTCCACCAGCGGGAGCCCCCGCGGCTGGGCACTGAGATGGGGTGAGTGGGTGCATTACGAGCATCTGTGGGAAGGGACTTTTGGTTGGTTTTGGAAGCAGGGCAAAGTTAGTGGCCTGGTCAGCTCAGGGACAAGGAGCCCCTGAGTGACCCCATCAGACTCCCAGCATATAATTTGCCAACAGGCTCCTGAGTCCCGCCCAAGACTCACCACCGTGAGTGTCTCCCACAAGGGCCAGGAACCTGCATTTCAACCAGGAGACTTTGTTGCAGGCTGTGCTGACGCAAGGGCAGCTACATCCTGGTCCCAACTCTGCCAGGCTGGTTCTGAGACCCGAGGCAACCGCGAAGCTCTGTTGCGTTGGTCTCTTTATCTGTACGATGACTTCCATGATGTCTGGCTTTCTTATTAGAGGATGATTTCCTCATTCTTCCCCCAAGCTCACTGAGGAAGTGCTATCTCAAGGAGGCAAGTACGTTTCATGCCCACTTGTTAAAAAAAGGCTGCAGGGGCCAGGCGCAGTGGCCACCCACTATCTCCTGGTGACTCTGGCTGCTCATGCACACCACACAACCCATCCCAGACAGCAGCTCCTGCAAAGACCTCTGGGAGAATTGGTAAGTCCTGGAGCATCCAGGGTGGATACAAAGCCACCTAACTAGCTTCCAGACTGGCCCCTTCCTTGGAAGAGTGTCTGCCGCAGAGCCAACACCACGGGCAGCGGAGCTGAGAAATGGAGACTACAAGCCTGAGGCAGCATCTGAGTATCTGGATCTAGCCATTCCTGAAGGTATTATATCCTCAGACATTTTAGTCCTGTGGATTATTATAATCCCTTTTTTTTTCCGTTTAAGCCATTTTGAGTGAGGTTGCTATCATTTGCCATCAAAACTCATCCAGGTAACTGGTATTTAAAAAATGAATGAATGAGTGAATGCACAATAAAATTCTGCAAATATTTATTATTTCCAGTGCGGTACTGAGTCCCAAAGAAAGGAACACAGCAGCAACAGAGATGGTGGCCTCCCTTGAAAGCCAAGCATGTAACCTGAAACCAGAATTTGGGTTAATCCAGCTAATTACAGCGGCTGCTTAGAAGTGCCCCTTTCCTCCCAGCCTCTCCCTCTTCTGCCACCAGCCTAAATCTGGCCCACAGACCCTCCACACCAGTGCACGTGGCTCCCGAGGTCAAGTGAGGAGGCTCCCTCTGTCATCAGAGGCAAACTCTGCCACAGCAGGGATTTGGGCTAGACATCGGGTGAGGCTTGCGCTACCAGATGGTGTTTCTGAGGAAAGTTGTCCTAATTTTGCAGTTTCAGGATTTGACAATAAATCTGTCTGGCAGGCTCCGGATGTGATTTGGCCTCAAAATCATCTCTGTTAATCCTGATGCCACTTACATCCGCGAAGGTCCAACCAGAAAGCAGAACCCTCCCAAAGCGTTTGAACAAAGGGAATTTAACAAGGAACTGACTGCGCAGACGACGGGAGGGAGCGGCTGAGGAGCTGCAGCAGGGAACCACAAGGCCACTCGGGTTGCTCAGCTGCAGGAAGACTGGACACTACCTGGCCATGGAGATGGAAGGAGGAGGTGGCGGCACCTGCTCCTCAGGGTGGGCATGGCCTGCAGGAGCTGGGCCGTGGTGAATCCTTGCGGTAGAAGGTCAGGCCAAAGACCTACTGTCCTGCAAGAGAAGTCACCAAAGCAGGGAGAGGAGAAAGATTCTGCCTCTTCGCTTGTGCCTGGCAACTCACAAGAGTCTACCACCAACCCACCCAGGCCAGCACCTCCCACTGCCCACACCCAGCCCAACTCCTTCCAATGGCCACACCCAAGCCTGCCCTTCGCATTGACCACACCCAGCTCAACTCCCCCCCATTGGCCACACCCAGTCTAACTCCTCCCATTGGCCACACCCAGCCTAACTCCTCCCATTGGCCATACCCAAGCCTGCACTTCCCATTGGCCACAACCAGCCCAACACCTCCCACTGGCCCCACCCAGCACAACTACTCCCATTGGCCACACTCAAGCCTGCCCTTCTCATTGGCCACACCCAGCCCAACTCCTCCCATTGGCCTCACCCACCCAACACCTCTCATTGGCCACACCCAAGCCTGTACTTCCCATTGGCCACACCCAGCTCAACTCCCCCCACTGGCCACACCCAGCACAACTCTTCCCATTGGCCATACCCAAGCCTGCACTTCCCATTGGCCACAACCAGCCAAACACCTCCCACTGGCCCCACCCAGCTCAACTACTCTCATTGGCCACACTCAAGCCTGCCCTTCTCATTGGCCACACCCAGCCCAACTCCTCCCATTGGCCTCACCCACCCAACACCTCTCATTGGCCACACCCAAGCCTGCACTTCCCATTGGACACACCCAGCCCAACTCCCCCCATTGGCCACACCCAGCCCAACTCCTCCCATTGGCCACACCCAAGCCTGCACTTCCCATTGGCTACACCTAGCTCAGCACCTCCCGCTTGCCTCACCCAGTGCTATTCATTCACTGGTTGCTCTCAACCCTGTGCCCCAAGCCAGGTATCTTCTGGAACGCAGGCTGCAGGGTTAGTCGCTGGGAAATAGAAGAACAGGGTGACATGTGTCTGACCATAAACACACAGGACTGTACACAGCTGCCACCCAGAAGCTGCCGTCTCTGGGTGCCTGCATGCAGCGGCCCCTGCTCACTCGGGGAGAAGGTGTCTCCCGAGATTCCTGGATGTTTTCCCCAGGTCGCTATGGAAATTGGGATCAAGTTCTGAGAGACTTCCACCCCACCCAAGGGAGTGTGTGATGGCCCAGCCACTGGAAAACTGTTAGCAGTTCTGATCAGTTGAACTCAACACCCACCGTCACCCAGCAGTTCTGCTCTTCGATATTTATGCACAAGCAACGAAAATGTTGCACAGAAAGAATGACCAAGAATGTTTTTAGTGTGATTGTCACAATAGCCAAAAGTCGGAGCAACTTAGATGTCCCCATCCACAGGTGAATGGATGATGGACTTACAGCGGGGTCACAGCGAGAGCATCCAGTAATAGGAAAAAAGCGCACTCGTGCCGCACACCACCACCCGGACACCCCTGGTGACCAGGGGAAGCGCAGAAGCCAGACCTGAGGGCTCCTTTCATGTTTGATTCCCTGTTATGCACATAGAGCCCAAGGAGGGACCAAATCTATCCCAGGAAACAAGCCAGAGAGCGGTTCTTGTCACAGAGGGTGGGACTGGCTTGGAAAGGACACGAGGGGACTTTTGCCACGAAGATGTTCTGTATCTCATGTGGGTTTGTGGTGACCAGGTGCGTACAATCAGCAGGACTCTTGGATCTGAGAATCTACTGTCCGTATGGTAGTGTGGCTTACTTACATGCTGTGGGGGACCAGAACATTCCTCCCCAAAATATGGCAACAGGGGAACCAAAATACGGTACTCACCGTGTGGATTAAGGACTATTTTGCACTGAAAATTTTGAGAACCAGCAGCACAAGAGAAGCTCTGAGAACAAGGTAGAAAGAAATTGTCCTTCTGTTAGGGTTCCTTACTCGGGCAGAGGACATCGCCATTTGTAAGAAGGTCTCCCGCTCTGCACCAGGGCAGGAAGGTGCAATCACCAGAGACATACCAGCGGAGAAGGCACCAACTCCAGTTCTGCAGAGCGGACCTGCCTTCCTGGTCCCATCCCTATAGCCTGGTGTGCCACCTGCTTCTCTGGCCTAGTGGAAGGTGCTGGGCGAGAGCTCCAAGCCACTTCTCTGACGGCTACCCAGGTGGCCCTGGGCGTCCTCCACCTCCTAACAAGTCTCTACGGTTTTTCTCTTAATCCGTCTTTGTCTGAGGGGGTCCCAGCTGAGAATTTAGAAGGATGGAGGGGAAATTATTGGCTGCTCCTACAGTGTCCAATTAGACATACGTTTTTAAGAGCCCGTTTCCAAGGTAAAGGGCCAGTCTTATACTTCTCCGCTGGGCTCGCCTTTTCAGAAAGCACTGGCACGTCCTGGCAGGTCTGTTGGTCCACATCTCCATGCCGAGGGGCTGCTCAGGAGCAGGTGGACACACTCAGTGTCTAAGGCTAATTAATACGACCTGGACCAGGAGCAAGGGGCCCACATGGTCCCGTCCACGTGACTCAGGATGCCAGACAGACGCGGCAAAAGTGGCTGATGGATGGTTCCCATTACACTAAGTGGCCATAAATATTTAATCACATGACCACCTCTTTTAAACACATCACCCACGACGGCGAGTGCAGCCCCTCTGCCTCCACCCAGAGACCCAGCAAGAAGAGGTGTGCCGGCCACCCCGCACAGGTGGCTTCTCCAGCCTTCACTGCCAGTGCTCCCATCCACCTCAGCCCCCAGGGTTCTAGGGAAGCCAAAGCTTCCCACCGTAGGTGACCCAGACTAGGCATTCCATTCCTGGCCACCTCTGCCCTGCTCCCGGCAGACTGGGTGAAGGCCTCCTACCCCTCCTCAGGACAGCTGGCTTGGGAGTATCAGGCCTGGGAGCATGGACACGACTTCTGCTTCCATGAGCTGACCCGTGATGGGGACACAGCAGAAAGGAGCCGGGAGGGAACCTCAGAGGAACAGAGGGGTCACCATCTCGGCGATGCGTCTGAAGCCAGTCGTCTCTCTGGACGGTTTGGTGACAGGTTATTACACCGAGTGTGTAGTTTAGGCCAATCTGAGTTAGGCTGTGAGACTGAGCAGTCCCAGCTACGGGCAGCCTGGTGGGCAGAGGCCAGCGGGGAGAGTAGGACTGGGAATGGGAAGACGCGAGTCCTGGTAGTGATGTCGAGTGCTGTGACCCTGGGCAAGTCGTCCAACCCGGTGGGCCTCAGTTTACTCCTCGGCGTAATGAAGCAATTAGACAAGCCAGGTCTCTAAGTTCGTTAGTGTTGATGGTGAGAAGTATGTAGTAGCCGGCCTCGGGGTTCCCAGCCTCTTCGGAAGGGGTGCTGACTGCTTTGGATCCAAGCTGCCACCTGATCCTCCTGTCGCTCAGGGCTCCACCAGGAAGGCCGAAGCCCCGTGAGTACTGTGGACTGAGGGCCTTGGTTTAAGAAGCTCTTCCACGTGGCAGGCAAGGCTCAGAACCAAGGGCCCAGAAGGGGACTTGGAGGACCAGGACGGCCTGTGACCTGTCCTCCTGAAGCCCCAGAGAGCTTGCAGGGAAGACAGGAGGGGGTCTGCCCCCTTGCCCTGGGACAGCAGAGGAGAAGCAGTGTTGGTCTGGTCTCCAAGAGCTGCTGTCTCAGGGCTGGCAGAGTCTGGGTGCTGACAGGGGGCAGGGAAGGGGTGGAAGTGGAGTCCCCGGAGCCTCTGCAGCCGTCCCTTGTGCAACCAGAGGTAACGACCCTCAGAGAGAAATGGCTGCTGCTTTCCTTCCTGCTGCTGGCACACTCCATGCAAAAAAAATAGGCTTTTTTTGCAACTCAGCTAGACCCAGAGGAAGGGAATTTTAGGAAATGTAGTTCCAGCTTGGCCAGGTTGGTAGAGCAAACCAACAAATCCTCAGAAAGAAATGAAAAAACATCTTTCAAACTTTAGAGAAACCAAACAAGTTGCTCAACATTATGTGTCAGGCCAGGCAGGGCAGACTGCCCTGAGGGGTACCCTAGGCAGCTTCCTGCAGTTGCCACAGGATAACCGAAGGTGACGGTCACAGCGCTGAAGGCTGGGCATTCGAGATCCACGGGGAGGCAGGGGCCATCTGCTCAGAGGCCTCCTCCTGGCCTGCAGATGTCCTCCCTGACCTCTTGCACGCACTTCCGTGGTTTCTCCTCTTATGCGACCCTGTCCTGTTGGGCCAGCGCACCCTAATGACCTTACCTGAACTTAATTACCTCTTCAGACTCTTCTCCATAGACGCGTCACCTTTGGAGGTGCTACCCGCTAGGACTTCGCTCTACCAGTGGCGAGAGGGGACACGGTTTGTGCGGAAGCAGATACAAGGGCCACTCTTGGGCTCCACAGCAGGCTGAACCAAGGCCGCCCCCTGGGCATCTGGAAACCACAGCGCTGGGAGCAAGGGCAAAGAGGTCAGCAGACAGAGTGGCCGGAGGGACTGTGGGGAACTGCAGAGCAGGAGTCACCCTCCCAGGCTGAGGGCTCCTGTGCGCAGCCCATGTGTCAAGTGGCCCGTTCTGCCGTGGTGTGGCCTGAAGCCTGCAGAGCTTTGCTGTGACGTGACTTAGATGGAGCCTCCGTGGCTCAGCCCTGATTGGCCACTGAGGCCAGATGCCCCAAGGAGACTGGAGTTAGCAGCAGCATGGTTCCTGAGTGACACTGGCAGGATGGGCGCTCAGGAGAGGTTGTGCAGAAGCTGCAAGGCCCTGGAGGGGTACAGGTAAAGCTGCTGGCCACTTGTCAGTGTCCGTGGGGATGGTGTCCCTGTGGGAAGCTGTTGCGCCTCCTCAGCTGGATTGCAGGGGAAGCCCACTCTGGGAGGGGAGCGGCTCTGGCCACCCCCTGGGCAGATGTGTGTCCCCTCAGAGGGAGTCGGCACGGGTCTGCCATGGCCCGTCTCTGGGAAGACCTGGTCAACCATCCATCTCCACCTCCACTCCCTGTGTCCAGCCCTGACTCCCAGCCCCATGCCTGCCTGTTTCTAGCTCACCAGCTTGAAGATCAAAGTTTGTTTGGGCCTTGGGGGGCCAGGCCCACCTGCCCTCCCTCTGCCTGGCTGTCAAACCACCAGAAGGCCCCCTAGATCTTTTGATGTGGCTGATTCTGTATTTAGGTGGTATCTTCATTTCAGAGAGAAAAAAATCTCACCTCAATGGGAAAACAGGTGTTGTCTGCTGTCACCAGGGAAGAGGAAGAGTGGAGGGGGCGCTGGACACCAGGCATGGTTGGGTGTAAAGAAACAGGCTGGTCCCTCTGCATCTGCCTCAACATGCCTTCTCCTGTGCCAGCCGTGAGCTTGGGCTCTGGGAAGGTCCTCATGCAAATGAAAGCCACAGATATGGGGCACAGTAGTTTGGGGAAAGTAAATGAAATCACATGCACTGGAGTATTTTGCTATTTAAATCCATTCTAAAGACATCGCAGGACCCAGGAGGCTCTCCCCTAGCCTAACACCCCAGCAAAGGCTCCAGCACGTTCCTTCTGTCAGCAGTTGTAAGAGTCAGAAAGTCCCCCTACCGTAGGGGAAGTTACAACAGCAGAAACTCGCCAGCTTCGCCCGTGGACTGCTTTGGATGACTTATTCCTTCACCGTTCTTTCGTACAATGCTTCACACAGTCGGCACAGTAGACAGGGTGTTTTCGGACCTTTCATTCATTAGAATGTGTTTCTGAGAGCCCGGCGCAAGCTGGGAGCTCTTCTAACAGCGGAGACCAGGGTCTCGCTTCGCTGGTCTCCTTTGCAATGACCAGAGGAAGAGACAGAAGCCTAGTGAAATAGTACATGAGCAAGATCATGGACAGTCAGGTACGGACTTGCCAGAGAATGTTCTAGAATGTTCTAGAAGCAGGTCTGCAGCCTGTGGAACATTTGCAATGACTGGAGGCACTTTGGTTGCTCACCCTGGGGACCAGGAGAAGCTGCTACTGGCATCTAGTGAACAGCAAGCTGCCAGTACCCTGCAACAGAGAGGGCCCTGCGACACAGTCAGCAGTGCCAGGGGTGAGAAACGGAAAAGCAAGAGAGCTGCAGGGAATGGAGAGGAAAAGGAGGGTCCGAGCGTGTGGAGCGGCCCTCAGCAGCAGGGCCAGGACACGGCCTCAATGCCCCGCAGCTCAGAACGGATGTTCATTTGTGTTGCTGGCAGCTGGGGGCTTCAGGCTGCCTCCACCTCTGGCTGCAGGTGGGCCAGGCTTGGCTTCAGATGCAGGGTGGGCTGCAAGCCTGCTGTCCATCCTCCCTCTGGGGCACGTCCTTCTCCTGGGCAGTCCCAGATGCACAGGGGTCAGACAGCACATCCACAGTAGAGGACTCTGCCCAGGACATGACTGCTGACCTCCCACCAGCCAAAGGGAGTCCTCCAACCAGGTCCAAGTGTGAGCTTCACTCTGCCCTGCAAAACCATGGCAAGGTCATTCTGGAAGTTCAAGAATCCACCACAAGGGTCCACTCTTGCTTGGTGTGGAGAGGAAGATGGGAACGCAGGGCCCATTGGACACCTGATCAGATGGCACTGCCCACTGTCCATGACTGCCTGGGAACGGTGGACTGCAGGAAGCCCAAGGAAGCCAGGCAGGACATACTACCATCCACAGGGGGACATATCTGTGTTCTGGAGCAGGTTGGGAGCAGCAGAGGTTAACCAGGGCACACAGACCCAGAAATGGAATTATCTGGGTACATCAGAAGGTTCAGAATTCAAGAAAAGGAAGAAAATCAAGGATGAGTATTCAAATGGTGATTTTCACATTCTCACCAAAGTTCTTGTTGAAACTTAATCCCTGCCATGAGGTATTAAGAGAGAGGATTGGGCAGGACCTTTAACAGGAGAGGCAGAGCCCGTGGGAGTAGATTCACCCATTCTTGGATCAAGGGATTAATGGGCTAATGGGTTATCTGAGGAGCAGATCTGTTATAAAAGCCAACTGGTTCTGTCCCCTGTATGTGCCCTTCTTGCCATGTAACACCTGTGCTACCCAGGGATGCTGCAGAGTCCCCACCAGAAAGACGACTGCCCTCTCTTGGACTTCCAGCCTGCACACATGTGGTGAATGACCTTCATCCTGTATAACTTACCCAGCCTCTGGCACTCAGTTATAGCAACAGAAGATGGACTAAGACAGTGACTAAGAGTTTTGTCTTGAGTCACTGCACTGGGTGGGAGGTGGCATTGGCTGAGCCAGACAACTAGGGAAAGGACATGTTTGGGGAGAAATCAATCTTTATCTTGTTTTATTGTATCAGTAACCCTGCAGAGGTATTTTCATTATCTTCTATCCCCAGAAGAAACGGAGACTCAGAAAGCTAGAGTAACCTGTCCTGGCTGCGGGCGGGTTGGTGGTGGAGCCAGGATTTGAATCGAGCCGGTCTGCAGCCAGGCTGCCCATCTGGAAGGCTTCTGCTGCTGAAGACATTTTTCCCAGATGGCACATTCTAGAATTAGTCATGTGTGTTAGGACAGGGGGATGCAGGCGTTGGACTGGAGGCAGGGAGGCCTGGACTCCTGTCCCAGCTCATCTGCCAGCAAGCATCTATTCAGAGCTTGACGCTGAAACTTGTTAGAGGACAAATCAAGCAGCCGCCTCTGTGACTGGAGTGATCTGGCCTGCTGCTGGGCCACCTCCACCCCACCGCCCCGCCCTCCAGTGCTCCAGCCCCCAGGGACTCCTCTCCATCCCTAGCCAGGCCGAGCTCTCTCTGGCCAGTTCTCTCTCTGCCGCTGTATCCGAGCCTCCCTCACTGCTCTTCACCATGCATTTTATTCTGGCCAGCCCCCAGTACTGCCCGCGTTTCAAGAAGGTTCCTTGCCCTTCCCCTGCCGGGAGCATGGGAGGAGTTCCCCTCCACAATGGCTGTGAGAACCTGGTCTGAGGCCATTTTCTGCTACTGTAACAGAATACCCAAGCCTACATCATTAACAAAGGGCAGAGATTCACTTAGCTCCTGGTTCTGGAGGCTCCAGAGTGTGGCACTGGCCTCTGGGGCTGGCCTCTGGTGAGGGCCTCCAGGCTGCATCGTCCCATGGCAGAAGGTGTAAGTCAAGAGAGAGCTGGACTTGGTCTCACAGATCCACACCCTCAGTGACTCACCACCCGACAGCAGTGACCGTCCATGCATGAGGGCGGAGCCCTAGGAACCTCATCATCTCTTACTGGGATGAAGTTTCCAATATATGATCTGGCCGCCGTGGGCAGGGGGCACAGGAGGGCATTGGGAGCTGATTCCTCCTGAGGGAGGCACCCTGGGCAGGAGGAGGATGGCAGGGCCCTTTGGGACTTCCCAGTGAAAACATCCTGTTAGCTCCTGCCCTACAAACCTAGAGCTGTCCTTCTTCTAGAAGTTTCCACAGCCTGGCTTCCCAACCTTTCCCTCGGTTCTGAGCATGAAGGCAGAGCTTCCCATAGGTTCTTAGTCTCCCTTCCCGTGGCCTGACCTGTGTCAGTCTCTGTCACTTGCCACCCAGAACCTGGATAGCATAGAAATATAAAACCACACCGTCCCCATGAGCACCAGGGCAGTGTCCTCCCTCCTCGGTCCTGGGCTCCATCTCCAGGGGGACGGTGTCCTTGCGTCCGCCTCCCTCTGGGATGCTGACTTGAACAGATGGGACGTGTTCCCGGCACGGCCCACGCGTCTGCTAATAAATGACTCGGTATCTATCATGAACGGGTTTTCCGGTCTTCCATTCCAGGGCTGTGTACCTGCTCACCACGGACATTTCCAGGCGATTTTGTCTGAATTACATGGCTAATTGCCTCATATTTTCAGCTCGTGTTACAGGCCCTCCAAGCACGAATGAGAGAGAAAAATGCCTCGTATCAACGGGGGGACAAATTCGCCAGGAGAGCCAGGCACTGAAAGATGGCTGATGACACGTATTAATGGTGGATGCTAGTTTATTTCTCGCTTCCAAGTATAATCAGATTAAAAAGAGCCAGAAGATAAAGAGGAGGCTGGAGAAGACAGGCAGCTAGCTGGACATTTTAACATCTGAATTTTACCCTGATTCATTCATTAATGTCTCCCCCGTATACATGTATGCACATACAAGCCACCATGCTGGTACAGAAGGAGGGGACCCACAGAGGGGCCTCGGATTTTATTATAAATGAAGTCGTGCATTAAAAACAGGAAGAGCGGTGGGGAGCTGGGGTGCAGCTCAGTGGCAGAGCACTTGCCTAGCACACACGGGCCCTGGGTCCCATCTCCAGCACAGAGAGGCTGAGCCGAATCGTGAAGTCACCACACAAAGTGGGAAAGATCAACGCTTCTGTGAGTCCAGCGATCCATCCTGCGAGTCCTTAGAAGGCACATTCAGAGTCACAGAAGTCAAGGTGCACCCGAGTGGATCTTCAAGGAGGCTGGGCTTCGCCGGGTGAGACAGAGGATGGCGTCATTCCCCCACCATGAAGAGCACGAGGAAAGCCCTGGCAGGCGCGTGGCCGGTCTTACTTGCAAGCAGCACACCCCGACGTCAATGTCTGCTTGACAGCCAGGTGGACAGTGGAGTCAAGGTCAGCTGGAAATGAGGATTCAGGAGCAGAGTTCCCCGGGGAGGCATCCCCCTGTGTAGCCACGTGGGAGGCAGTGGCTGGCATAGCGGGGTGACCCTCAGTGGCCTCAGAATGCTCACCTGCTGCTGCATTAAGAAGTAGCCCCAGACCCAGTGGGTCAGGACAGCCTGGAACACCTGTGACTGAGTGCAGTTTCAGCAGGTGAAGGAATCAGAGTGACCTGGCTGAGGTCCCAGGGCCAGGGCTGTCCTCTGAAGGCATGACAGGGCTGGACGGTCCCTTCAGGGAGCACACTCTGATGGCTGTGAGTGGCAGGCAGGAGGCTCGGTCCTGCTCCACAGGTTGCTGGGGCATCCTCCTGACCTGGCAGCTGGCGTCACTCTGAGCAAGTGACCCAAGAGAAAGCCGGGCAGAAGCTGTGATGTGCTCTGTGACCTGGCCTTGTGAGCCACATCCTGACATCCCTGCCCTCTGCTTTTGGCCACACAGCCCGGCCCAACCCAGTGGAGAGCGGACCACAGGAAGGACCGAGTCCCTGGGGGCAGGAGCCACTGGGCCGCCTGAGACCAGCACCGTAGTCCTGCACGGCTGTGTGTCTTGGGAACTCCTCTAGGACATTAAAAGGAAGGAGTTTGTTATTTCCATTTCTAGAAAAGGGAATGGAATCCTAGGGACGTGAGGGAGGCGATTCCAGGACTCACAAGCCATCAGGCATGAGGCCATGACGGGCCCTTGAACAGGCACGGCCTCTGCTTGTCTTCCTTCCAGACTCCTCTGCAGCAGCCAGCCGGGAGGGGACGTGGGAAGAGCAGAGGCAGGCTGGCCCTGTCTGTAGCCGGCGCGCTGGCTTTTCTGCCCTGGGTAGGCTGATGGGGGGGCGGGTCTCGGTGACCTGGCGAGGCCTGGTCAACAGCCCTGCCCTGCCGTCCAGCTAGCACAACCTGAACTTGTACAGGTAGGAGGTGGCCACTGTTAGGTAAGCTGGGTCCTCCCTGGTCCTGTGATGGCATCAGGGCATGATGTGGATGGTGGCTTCCCTGGGGTCCATGGCCCTCCTCCCCTTTCTATAATTGTAGAACTCTCCATGTTTATCTGCGCCGATGCTGGACAGAGTAAAGATACTTCTCAGTTTCTGAGATAGTTAGGTAAGGCCACATGACTGGGTTCATAGGAAGGAATGTTACCTTTTCTCTTTTTTCCCCCCTTCCTCCATGATGGAATGGGGAGTAGAGTTCTGGAGCTAAAGCAGCCATCTTGAGCTGTGAAGCAGCTTAAAAGTGGATCCATGTACATGGAGATGTAAGATGACAAGGACTCTGGATTCCTGAATCTGCATAGCCAGATTGCAGATGTGAGTTAGCGTCCTTTAGGGTGGCTTGGAAGTGTTTAAGTCGTTGGCCACAATGAGAGCCACACTCAGCTACAGGAGAGGCTAGGTGGGCTGATCTTTTGGCTGGACAGAGTTAGAAGTTGGGTCCATTACCTAGGAGGAAGGGGATGGATGTGGGTGGCAACTAGCGGTTTCTTTCAAGCTGTCCCTTTCTGTCCCACGTGTCCTTCTCTCTTTCTACCTCTCTGGGCCTCATCTTTTTCTCTCTAGCCCTGAGTTCCAACCTCGGTTTGCAGCATGTAGGAAGCCCCAGGCTCCCAGCCCCTGTGCACACCCAGAACCTCCACTCAGAAGGGCACTGTGTACTTCCCGCCATTTGATCGACACACAGTCCTGGCTGCCTGCCGGCACGTTTTCAGTTTCACAAGTCCATGATGATCTGCCTCCTTCCTGACCCAGGGTAACATTTCAGCTGTCTCTGGCTGTCCCTTGTGGTGGTGTCTGGGTATGGACACGTGCCAAGCATATCAGTAAGGTGACCAGATGGCCCAGGGCTGGTGCCAACTTGGATGCGAGGAGCCTGGGAATTCTGTTTGTCCTGGGACTGTTGGGGTGTCTCCCCTTTGCTAAGAGGAGGGAGGAGAGAGGAAGGAGCTGACCTTGAGGGACTGCCGCGTGGCAGAGTCACGTGCTCACACTTCTCCAGTGTGATCTCGAGTGTTTTCCTCTTAAGCAAAAATGAAGAGGCCGTGAGGACCCCTCCTGGCTTGGGCTCCCCAGTGCAGACCTTGAGGGGGAGGTTGGGTGTGGGTGGTTTATTTGGGCAGCAAAGACAAATGAGGACGCCGTGTGTTGGCAGGTGGCTCCCATCGAGGACAATCAACAGGATTTGTGGCACCCGGTGATATCCACGGTGAGATGTGACAACGGTCAGTGTCAGGATCGTCAGTGACCCGAGGCCCAGGGAAGAGGTGCGTGCACAGCTTGCCCAGGGCCAGCTGGGGCCAGCATGTCGACAGTGAGACAGAGAAGGGACAAAGTCGGAGACGTGCCAAGGGGGCCGGCCATGCTGCGCGTCAGGGCCCAGCTTCTGGCGCGGCTCCTGGGAGGCTGAAAGTAAAGCCGAGGAGGGAGGCCCAGGCCCCTGGGGGAGCTGCAGGCAGCTCATGGTGCGCACTTGGTGCAAAGGAGGGGCCAGGAACTACTCCAGGTTCTGCAGGCCCTGTCTGGGCTGCCACACATTCTGATCTGGGTTTTTGTTTGTTTGTTTTACACTTTTTAAATGTAAAAAAAGAAAAACACTTTTTTCAGCTTGTGGAGCTGAACAGGATGGGTCTGTGGGACCTCTGGAGCAGCAGAGCGCCGCCGAGCTGGAGGCAGTCTGCATTTTAACAGAACCCACCGGCAGGCCTGAGAAACGGCTCCCCTGCCACCCCATTACACAGAGGACGCCTCACGCTCAGAGAGCTCGGGTCGCTGGGGAAGCCACACAGAGCGAGGACTCAGCCCCAGGCCTGGCTGATCCTGGGGCCGGTCTCTTCAAGGTCCAGGTGCAGCTGTAAGAAATCCAGAATGAAAAGTCACTTGACGATAATTTGAATTTCCCTATTCAAAATCAGCCGTCTGGCTCTGAACAATATCTAAGAGCTGCAGCCCTCACGTCGTGGTAGGAGCCCTCAACATGGGGAAATGCATCTTTTTTGTAGTTGGTTTGTAGAAAAATAAGCAAAGAAGAGATCCGGCAGCAAGTTCCTATGTCCATGGTGACATTTGCCCTGCACGTCATCTCAGAAGCCAGGGTGGATCCACAAGGGGCCCCTCAGTGGACTGGAAGCTCCTTGAGAACAGAGCAGGAAATTCTCTTCGGCTGGTGGCCTCCCCGAGGACCAAAGACCACACATGGACTTCATAATGAACACCGACAGGGGCATGGATTCCCATCAATGGATGGGCCCCGACTGCACCCCTGCATGCCAGGCTCAAGGTCAGTGTAGGAGGTGCAGCTGGGACCCGCTGGGGCTCCTGCCCTTCAGTGTGGACCTCTGTCCATCCGCAAGGCGTGGTGTGGTGAAGAGGTGACGGCGTTAGCCACGCCGTGTGGCCTGTTTCCTCCTGGGCCCTGTCATGTGCTAGACCTCACGGACTCTCCAATGCCCTCCTCTTCCCACAGTCCTCACCTTCCTGCCCCTCCCCGCAGCACCCGAAGGACTTCCTTTTTTTATTTTTGGTACTGGAATGTGAACCCAGGGCACTGTACCACTGAGCTACATCCCCAACCTTTGCATTTTGAGATAGGGTCTCTCTTCCGCTGAAACTGGCCTCAGACATGCAATCCTCCTGCCTCAGCCTCCCCAGGTGTTGGGATGACCGGTGTGTGGCATGGCCCGGGGTTCCTGAAGGGTTCTTGAGCCTGCCGCGTCCTCTGATCATCACTGCCTGCAGCACCCTGGGGGGACACTGCACCTGCTGCGTGTTTTGTGGGACTCTCATCATTTTAACTCCTTCCCATGTTATGAGATCTGCTCTTGTTTCAGTAGATGGGATGTGCCCTCAGGTCATGGACAATGCTCAGGCTAAATGCCCTGGCTTTCACACGGCCATCGCTCCTGAGACACACTTGCTTGGTTTCTGGCGGGTCTTCTCGGTACCACCACAACAGGAAATCCTGCTTCTTTTCTTCTCATCGAGGGGGATCGCTGTTAGTGAGTTGGGAGTCAGGGCGTGTTCTGCCACGCGTCACCGGCTAGGCTCAGGTGAGGGCAAGGAGGGTGCAAGATAGCCCAGCTTTGGTGCCGAATGCCTGGGTTCACATCCCGCCTCTGCCACTTCCCCGTTCTGTGATTTTGGGTGCATTACTTAGCCACTCTGAACCTCAGTTTCTCCCTCTAATTCATGGGGATTTCAATAGAACTGACTTCCTGGGTGTGTCGTGGAATAAAACGAGACACGGTCCTTGGAGGAGCACCTGACGCGTGGTAGCTCTGGGAGGGCATTGCTGTGACGATAAGATTGACGAGGACAGCCACAGCAGCATCTGGACTTCCCTGGCCGACTCCTTCTCCCTTCCCAAGCTCGCCACTCTTCTGCCCTCGGGCTGGGCCAGGTTTTCCACCTTGTGCTGCTGTCCTGGCCGTTCGTCAAGGTCTCGGGCATGTGGGTCAGAGAGACTCTCCTGGCACAACAGGGTGACGTTATTCTTCTCTTCAGAGCAGGGCCTTCCCGGCTGCCTAAGAACGCTCCATCCTCCTTGGGGGTTAACTTAGCCCCAGTTGATCAGAAGGCAGAGCCTGAGACACGGTCTACCCAACAGTGCTCCCCTGCGGACACGAGTCCAGGCCACGAGGTTAAGGGCACAGGGAATGAGGCAGAGCAAGACGGAAAGCTACGCAAGAGCAATGGCCAGGCTGGCCATAGCTTCCTAGAGAAAGGCAGTGGCAGCTGGACCTCGAGGGGTGTCCTGGGACGACCCTCACGCCTCAGCAGACGCCACCAGAAGAGGAGGACGTGGATTGCTGGCCTGCGGAACACCGACCCCCGGCAGCTGCCCAGGAAGACCCATCCCATACCCTCGCTCTTCTCCCGCTCCTGGGTGCGGAGCAGCGGGAGGGCTGGACGCCTGGATGGCCAAGCTGACCTGGGCCCCGAGTGGGCATGACAGGCTGCAGGAAAGCTTTGCCTGTATTCCAGGGACACGGCGCCAGCTGAGGGCACTGGATATGGGCCCAGCATGTGGACGTGGCCATGGCTGAGAGGACGAGAAGAGAGTTCCATCCGCCCAGTGTTGTGTGTCCAGCTGCCTGAGGGACTTCTGTGTCTACTGGGGCTGCTGCACTCAGGTCGCCTGAGGAGCCAAGCGGAGCACCGGGGGCGGCCGAATGGACGGGACCCCAGCGGTGTAAGTGTCCAGGGCCACGTGGGGAAGCAGACGCGGCCCCGGGCTGCACTCAAGGGTGAAGCACAGGGCTCTCGCCCACGGGGTGTGGGGGACGGTGGGGCTGAGAGGGCAGCCGTGCTCGGGGGAGCAGGTGGGGGAGGGTGGACAGACCGTCAGGAGACACTTGCGAGGTCCCATCAGGGCTGGGCTGGAAAGAGTCCTTCTCTCGGTGTTAGTCAGCATTGGGTGGCTGTGGCCAAAAGACCTGACAAGAACAACTTAGAGGAGGAGCTGTTTATTTCAGCTTGGGGATCCTCAGTTGGCCGACTCCATCGCTCTGGCCCGAGGTGAGGCAGAGCATCAGGGCGGAAGGGCCTGGAGGAGGAGCGCAGCTCAGGACACGGCACCAGGCAGCAGAGACAAAATCTCAGTCCCCAAGGCACCTCTTAGTGACCCGCCTCCTCCAGCCACACCCCGCCTGCCTACAGTGGCCACCTGGCTAATCCCTACCGGTGGATCAACGCACTGATGAGGTCAAGACTCTCAACCCAGCCGTCTCACCTCTGAGCTTCCCTGCATGGTCTCACGCCTGAGCTTCTGGGGGACGCCGTAGGTCTACACCATGACACTCACTTTCCTCGAGATCTGCAGCAGCATCTACGTGACCTCTCAGTAAGTTGCCAATGGAAGGATTTGGGAAAGGGCCCCTGATCCCAGGGTGGAGTCCAGCCTTCAGGCACCGCCAGGCCAGGCCAAGGACTGCCGGGCGAGCTTGGCTTTGCTGGGCTTTGCTGGGTGCCAGCTCCCCCAGCCCCAAATCAGCCCAGCACTTGATGTCAAATGACAGAAATTGGTTCTGGATTTTTCAGCATGAAAAAGGAATTGGGAAGATATGTTGGGAAGCAGCGAATGGGTTAAGAAAACGGGCAGGGACCAAGGTGGGTCAGTGGGTCAACTCACGCGAAGAACGTGTTGAGCTTTAGCAAGATGCCCCCGTCTAAGATGCCACCACTGCCACCACCAAGAATCAATCTACCACCCGTGGCTTTGCCTCACAGCCTGGAGGTCGTGATTCAGTCAGCTCAGCCTAGTCAGTCGCGACTGAGTCCTGCTTGTGAAGGGGACTGTCACACCAGGCAAGGAACCGTGTGCCCTCTAGACGACCCAGATCAGGGTGAGAGGCCATGGACTCTTGTGCAGAAGCAGGAGGACTCAGACGCTAGGGCGCTAGCTCTGGGATCAGTCTGGATGCCATATTCCCACATTTCCTTGCCAAGTGTGTTTAGAAAAGTCACTTGAACACTCTCTCAATTTTCTTCCCAGGAAAGTGGGAAATGAAACCTCTCCTTAGAGTGTCCTTCAAAACATCAAGTGGCTAGACCGTAAAGAATCTGGCTGGGCCAACGTGTGTGGGCAACCCAAGCTAGCTTCCTGTGGGTGCTGTAAGAGACCACCACAACTGGGTGGCTTTAGATAGTAGGAAGGTTTCCTCTGTGTGTGCAGCAGACCAGAGTCAAGGTGCAGGGCCCTGAGGCTCTGGGGGCTTCTGTCCTTGCATCTTCCAGATTCTTTTGTTCCTTGTCTTGGGGCACCTCGCCCAATCTCTGCCCTGGTCTCCACCCTTCCCTCCACTGTCCCCTTCTCGCTCTTATAAGGAAACCTGTCACTGCATTTATGGCCTTCCCAGATAGTCCAGGATGACCTTGTGTTGAGCTGACATGTTAATTGCGTCTGCAAAGACCGTTTCTCCAAATACAGTCACCTTCTGAAGTTCTGTATTACCGAGGCCCAGTCCTGCGGTGTGCCCTCAAGAGCCCAGTTTTATGGAGAACCCTGCTAAGTCAGTGTGGCCAGAATCCCCTACCCTCCACATCTCATCTCCCTCCTGGTCTTCCACTTGCCCCAGGTGACCTCTGATCAGCCTGGCTGCCTTCAGCAGGAATCCCCTTAGGCCAGTTCAAAGAAGAATCCGGCCCCTCATGGGGGATGTCCCCTCCCACATCTCCCCCTGCCAGGTTCTACCAATCCCTGTCGCAGCAGCCCCCTGAATACCTGTGCCTCCTCATCTTGAATGAGCATCGGAGTGAGTTTTTCTTTGACAGTGATCCGCCGCACAGAGGTGTCTGGCCCAGTGAGTTCAGATTGCCAGAAGCCCAATACTCCAGCCCAAGGCCTCCTACTGCCAGTGGACTGTGGGTGGAAATTAAAGGCGGATATTTTACTTTACCCTGCCTAGACCTTCTTGCAAGCTCTTTACCTTGTTAACTCATTCAATACCATTTTGAAGCCATTTTTTCAGAAAGGGATACACAGATACCAAGAGTTAAATGAACTCATTCAAGATCACTCGGCTGGTAACTTCTGGAGCCTCAATCCAAACTCAGGTGGGGCTCTACCACCTGTTGTCTTACCTGTGACATTCAGAGACACCAGACCGCGTTGCCGTACAGCTCACAGAAGTGCACCTAGAGCAATCCTCACCTGCTGCAAAATCAAGCAAGGAAGTAATCACTGTGGCCTGAGTTTACCCATCTGTACGACACAGGTGAGAGCATATTGGGATTTTAGGAGATTAGGTGCCTTGAAATAAGTCATCTGAGAGCCCAGGAGTGAATACGCACCTTGGTATCACCTTTGCCATTATTATTGATCACTTCTAAGTGCTGTATTTGTCTGACTCGGTGTTCATTGAGTGCATGTTCTCGGCACACAGAATCCAAGCAGTTGGTTCCAGTTTTATTTTGATTCTGGTCATCCTACCCGCCCGAAGCTCACAATGCCACACCCCCGCCTTCCGTGCATGGTGTTGGAAGTGTTGGGGGGTGAGCACACCCCACCGCGTCCTGTCCATGAATTCAGATGGAGTAAGCTGAGCAGCCTCAGGGACAAGAGAGCGATTTCTGGATAATGGGTGATCATTCACAGGCATCAAATAAACATTGTGCAGGAGACCTCATCCTCCTGCTAGACTATCACAATGCTTAGGCGAGATCTTTGAGTTTACAAAGGTCTTATAAATTTGGTCTGAATGCTGGTGTTAGGTTTAATGTCATCTTATTTCTCTGTTTTATGAATCAGGGCAGTGCTTCTCTAGAGCTTAAAAGGACTGGCATCCATTATCAGGAGGGAAAGTCGTTAACCAGGGCGTGTCACAGGGAGGTGCTCACCTGGTGTCTCTGTGCTCATTCAGGCATGGGCTGTGCAGGGACCAAGGCCGACCCTCAGCCCTGCCCCTCTTGAATCCCTCCTTGGCTCTTTCAGGAATTCTCAGAACGCACGTCGCCCTCTGTGTGTGGGTGCTGGTTGTGCACAGCTCACAGCAGAGTTCATCGGCTGGGTGGGGAAGGAAGCGCCCACACAGGAAATCCTTCCGTCCCCCGGAGCTCATCCTTGCGAGCAGCGTTTCTAGGGGCCGTGTGCTCTAGTCAGAAAGCATTTGGTCCCGAGTGACAAAAACCTGCTCAGAGTAGCTAAAGCATCCTGGGGGACTTCTGGAGCAGACTTGGTATCCCATGGGGTCCCAGGGTAGGAAGTGGCCTGGGTTCTCTCCTAAGGGGCAGGCAGGTGCCCGAGCAGTCATGGGTCCCACTTGTCCTCCTGGGGACCATGCAGCTGCTGCCAGCTCATTCCATTTCTTTCTCTTTGGTGCTGGAAGGGGACCCAGGGCCTTGCCCATGCTAGGCAAGTGCTCAGCACTGAGCAGGCCCAGCCCTGCTTTCTCCCTCTTGAAATCAAACTATAGTGGATGCGATTCAGGGGTCCCATCCGCCATCGGGGAGGGAGGCTATGCCCAGGTTCCAGCTCCTGCTCTAACCAATTCCCCCAAATCAAACCTCTGTCAGTGGTTCTGAGGCAAAGAAAGCAAAGCCCCGTCCACCCCAGGAGGGTGAGGAGATAGGTTGGGGTGTTACATCACAGTGACTTGGAGGAGGGACACTCCTGACATCTAGTGAGTTGGAGCCAGGGGTGCTTAACATCCTGTGGAGGAAATGTCCTGTCTCCACATCCCTCCCAGAAACATGGACTCCCTGTGGCTCTTCCAGTGAATGGGCTGAGCGTTGGGGCCACTCTGGTGTCTACACTCTGTGCCTTGCCACCACGGTACGATGGCTTAGTGCAGAGAGGCCCTCTGAGAGCTGTCACTGCTGTTAGACAAACATCCCATCACCCCCTTCCAAGGGCACAGGAGGGAGGGAGCAATGTGACCAGTGCCGGCCAGAGAGCTGAGGCCACTTCTGGGATGAACAAGTAACTACCCACAAGTGACCTACGAGTCATTCTTCTCCCTGTTTATGGGCAACGGGCATTGTAAGGTGGCAGCTGCATAGGCCTGGGCCCTGGGGTGAGGACAGCAGTGATCCCAACAAGAACCTCTGTCTGCCCACGATGGATGGGAACATGAGTGGGAGATAAGCCTTCGTGGTCTGGGGAACTTGAAGGACTGTTTGTTACTGCAGCAAACCCAGCCAGTGCTGACTGAGGCAGGCCGTCCGAGGGAGCTCTTCCTGACCGTGTTGACTCACTTAGTTCTTCCAACAACCTTATGAGGGACTCTCGCCATTTTGTGGATGAGAAGACTAAGGGAGGGCCAGGTGACGTGACTTAATCGAGTGACCCCAAGTGACGGATGCAGTGTTATTGGACTTCTGCTGTTTTTATGGAGCCGTCACCCCCACCCTAAATGACCTTAAACTGCCACATTTCCCTTAACTCATGCCACTCTCGATGTTCTTAAAAACCATGCTTTGCCATTCCCATCTGTCCTCACTGCGCCACTGCCCCTACCTGCCGCCTGCCGCCGCCCCTCCTTTCCTCCTTCTAATGTGCTGTTGCTAATCCATTATGGACTCGGAAACCAGATAATTAGGCTTGTTGCGCATGTTATAATTGTGACTAATTGAGCCTGGCCACCTTGACAGGCAGCGCACTGCTCCGCCCCCACCCGCCTGGCCAGCTCCCGTCCCCGGGATTGGTGGCTGTCCCGTCCATCTCCCCTGCAGACAGCGCGCTCTTCAGGGGAGGAAATGAGCTTGGTTCACCTTCGCAGCTCCCCGGCCCTCCCCCCACTCCTCGCCGATGCTTCGCATATGTTAGGTGACTAATAAATATCTGCTAAGACTATTAAGTAATTAGGTTCTGAGTAATGGCCCGCGAGCTCGCCGGTAAGTTAATTAGTCGGGCTTTGCTCCCAGCCTCTGGGACTGGTTGGCTCTGTCTGGGGGCCTGTGGGACTGCTCGGTTGCATCTTGGATACTTGAGATTATGGGACACAGAGATGGATGAGTCCCCTCCTCAGACCCTCAGCGGGTGTCTGTGCAGCTCCTGGCATAACATGGGCACGTGGGCAGCTTACCTTCCTGGCTGTGTGCCTATGCCGCTCACACTGAGGCCCTCGTGAGGATGCCACACGGCCGTCAGGTGGGGCTGTGTCTGCATCCCATCTCTCAGCCAAGGCGCGGGGCCCAGCATGCAGCTTTCCAGGGCCCCCTCGGCAGCGAGACGTGGAGTTTGACCAGCAGGGTAACCAGCGGCCCTTGGGAGGCCGATGCGCTGCTGGGAAAACATAAAGTCCACAAAATGCAGGCTGTGGTGAGTGCACCCAAGGGAAAGAGCAGGGTGCTGTCCCCTCCAGGAAGCACGGTCCCCACCGGGGGAAAAGGAGGCCAGGGAGACAGGAGAGCTGTCCAGGAGGCCCTGAGAAAGCATCCGCAGGTCCATCTATTTCTGCCTAAAAAATTACTGCGAAACTTGTGCTTAAAATAACCAGGTGTGGCCAGGCACGGTAGCACACACCTGTAATCCCTGCACTGTGGGAGGCCGAGGCAGGAGGATCACGAGTTCAAAGCCAGCCTCAGCAATGGCGAGGCTCTAAGCAACTCAGTGAGACCCTGTCTCTAAATAAAACACAAAATAGGGCTGGGAATGTGGTTCAGTGGTCGAGTGTCCCTGAGTTCAATCCCCAGTACCAACTATGAATAAATAAATACATAACCAGCTGCAGTAGTGCATACTTATAATCCCAGCACATGGGAGGCTGAGGCAGGAGGATCACCTGAGTCCGGGAGTTGGAGACCAGCCTGGGCAACACAGAGAGACCCTGTCTTAAACTAGTAGCTGTGATAAGCAAGTACTGTACTGCAGTTTCTGTAGGTGGGGAATGTGGGAGAGGCTCGGCTGGATGGCCTGGGCAGCATCTCATCAGGTCATGTCTGGACCTTGAGCCAGGACTGTGGTCATCAAGCAGCCGGACTTAGGCAATGCATCTGCTTCCCATGTGGTTCACAGCATTGGACAGGGTTGGATGGACCAGCAGAGCAGCAGCAGAGAGCTATCTCGGGGAGCGGGACGGTTAAAAGCTCTGCAAGATGGACACTGGCCCCTGAAATTCCCGAGCAGATGGTCACCATGCAGGCTGACACTGTGACCCAGGCTGTCACCCCACAAGACAGGCCACAGCCTGGGCTTGTTCTTGGTGGCCCTAGTTCCCTGGATGCTGAGGCCCTTTGCTATGGATCTAAACACACACCCCACTGTCCTCCTGCTTCAGGTCACCGTGGTGAGCTGGCCAAACAGTGGCAAAGCCTGTCGTGTGCAGAACCACTGTGGCCCCTCTGCCCACCACTCCCAGAGCCTCTCTGAGGCCCACCCACCTGGAAGCACAGGCTCCTGTCCAGCCTCGTGGGTCGACAGCCAGCTCACCTGCACGTTGTCTCCTGTGGTGGCTTCAGGGGCTGGTCCCCTGGCTGTGGGCCCGAGGCCTCAGTCCTTCAGCACCTGGGCCTCTCACCAGGGGCTGGTGTGCTCCTGAGTCTGGGGCAAGTGATCCAGAGCGAACAGGGAGGACACTGCAGTATGCTGGAAGTCACCTGCTGTCACTTCTACATATTGTGTTCATACAAGTGGGTCACTGAGTTCAAAAGACACTCAAGGAGAGTCCAGGGAGACTTTTGAAACTGGACTGGGTGTGGACATGATCTGCCACCCGAAGGCGGTGTCTGAGCAGTGAAGAGAGCGACGGGAACAGCGGGCAGGGGGACAGCAGGAGACCCTGCAGGGCTGACGTGTGGGACCCACCCCCAAAGGTCAGCGTAGCCCCAGCTTCCTGAGCCAGCCCCAGGGACGGCAGCCCCCCTGGAGGCTGAGTCTCCTCCGTCAGGACGAGGGGTCCAGTTCCAAGGCAGCAGGAAGCCAGCAGGCAGCCTCAGCAAGAGGACCGGGGCTGATGTGTGACCTTGAACTACTGCCAGTGCTGCTCCAGGGGGTGGGCTGAGGAGGCCAGAGGGGCAGCAGGGAGCCCGGGAGAGGCGCTGAGGGGCTGAGCCTGTTCTTGTCTCCGAGCTCCGCCGCGTGCCGATGATTTGAGGGGTTCCCTCAGCCTTCCTGAACCTCATCTGCAGGACGGGGTGACGGCTCCCCATAGGATCACAGGACCCTGAAGAGCATAGATGAAGAGACACTTTGCCAAGTGAAATGCTCATCAAGACACTTCCACCCCCTCCTCAGGACCGACGCCACTTCCAGATCAGGGGTTTTTAAAAATTTTTCATTCTATTTATTTTCGTATCATCCACTTTCTTTTATTTATTTATTTTTAAAACAGAAGAATGCATTTCAAGTCAGTACACATATGGAGCACAATTTTCCATCTCTCTGGTTGCAAACAAGATAGAGTCACACCATTCGTGTCTTCATACCTAGGGTGGTGACGTCCATCTCCTTCCACCATCTTTGCTGCTCCTATTCCCCCTCCCCTCCCTCACCTCCCCCGTCCCATCCAAAGTTCCTCCGTTTCTCCCACGCTCCCCACCCCCTTCCCCATTATGGATCAGCATCCACTTATCAGGGAGAATATTTGGCCTTTGGTGTTTTGGGATTGGCTTACTTTGCTTAGCATGATGTTCTCCAACTCCATCCATTTACCTGAAAATGCCATAATCTTATTCTCTTTTATTGCTAAGTAATATTCCACTGTGTATATATACCCGTTTCTTTATCCATTCATCTATTGAAGGGCATCTAGGTTGGTTCCACATTTTAGCTATTGTGAATTGAGCTGCTATGAACAATGAAGGGCTGTGTCACTGTAGTGTGCTGTTTTTAAGTCCTTTGGGTGTAGACCGAGGAGTGGGATAGCTGGGCCAAATGGTGATTCCATTCCAAGTTTTCTAAGGAATCTCCACACTGCTTTCCATAGTGGTTGTAGCAATTTTCAGTCCCACCAGCAGTGTTTGAGCGTGGCTTTCCCCCCCATCCTCGCCAGCATGGATTGTCTGTATTCTTGATAACAGCCTTTCTGATTGGGGTGAGATGAAATCTTAGGGTAGTTTTGATTTTCATTTCTCTAATTGCTGGAGATGTTGAGCATTTTTTCATATATTTTTCAATCAATTGTATATCTTCTTCTGAGAAGTGACTGTTCAGCCAAAGGAGCCCAAGGGCTAGGAGAGCTGCGTTCCGCCAGCAATGTCCTGTTGGTACGATAGCTGCTCGACATGTCCACAGGCTTGACTCTCATCCAGAGTCTAAATGACCAGGAACCACTGCCCCATCCACTGCAAAGCTGTGACCTCCTGACACATCCCTACTACCCGGGTCTGCCCACTCCTGGCCATGCAGTGTCCGCAGGTTTGGGTCAGTGCCTTGAAAGCAGAGCGTTAGAACGGAGCATTGTGCGAGGAACTGGCCTTGAGGTGACCTTGAGCCCTCTGGAGTCACGTGCACCACAGAGGCTGTTCCACCCAGAGGCAAGGAGGCTCGGCTGGCTCTCAACACCTTGCCTGGTCCTATCATTGGACTGTCTCTTGCTGTTTGGGGAGTTACTGTAAGACTTGGTGGCTTAAGACAATAGTGACCTACCTGGACACTGATGTTCACAGCAGTGTTATTCATGATAGTGAAGGTAGGGCAACCCAGTTGTCCACCCACAGATGAGAGGATAAACCAGATACAGGATTCAGAGAGAGGCACACTGGAATATTACTCAGCCCCCAAAAAGGAAGAAAATCCTGGCAGGAGGATTTTGAAGCGTTATGCTAAGTGGCATGAGCCTGTCATGGAGGACAGGTCTCATCATGGAGGTGGGAAGCACAACGGTGATCTCCAGGGCTGGAGGGAGGGCATGGGAAGCCGTCTTACTAGGAATAGGGTCCCAGTGTTGCCATATAAACAGTTCTAGAGATTGGTTGAACAACAGTAAATAAGCTCGATACTATGGAACTGTGCACTTAAAAATGGTTAAGATGGTCAATTTTGTGCTTTTAACCAAAATTAGAAATAGGGAAGGCTGCTCCTTGCTCCTTGCTAGTTTCCAGACCACCAGCAGTTCTTGGTGTACTTTGGCTTGTTCTTTGGCCCCGTCCAGTCTTGGCCTCTGTATTCACATAGCCTTCGCCCCCTGTGTCCAGATTTCCCCCTCCTTCCCCTTAGAAAGGCACCAGTCGAGGGTCCACAGTCATCCTGACACACTGTGGTCCCACTAAAACTTGATTATATCTGCCAAGAGTCTATCTCCCCATAAGGTCACATCCAAACATGATTAGGAGTGGAAGATGTCTTTGCGGGACACATGCCATAAATACGCCCACCTTCAAGGGAACCTGCCTTTTAGTGAAATCAATGTCAAAGAACTTGCAGGGCACATGGGACTCACTCTCCCATCTGGTGTCTGAAGACCCACAAAGACCCAGGGGCCATTGCCCAGAGAGGGTGCAGCTGTGAGCCAGTACAACCAGCCTGCAGCACCCAGCGGCAGGCACTTGACCTGGTAAAGGGTGTCCAGGTGCAGTACTGATGACGCCTGCTCAGGGAACAGGACCAACCAGGCCTCTGCAGACCTGTGGATCCCACAGTCCCCCTGCGGGGCTTCAGCCCACTATTCCAGTATGGCCTCTAAGTGGGAGATCTTTACAGCTCCTTCCTTTTTTGGCACCAGGGATTGAACTCAGGGGCACTTAACCACTGAGCCACATCCCCAGCCCTTTATATCTTTTATTTTGAGACAGGGTTTCGCTGCATTGCTTAGGGCCTTGATAAGTTGCAGAGGCTGGCTTCAACTTTGAAATCCTCCTGCCTCAGCCTCCCAAACTTCTGGGATTACAGGCATGCCCCACTGCACCTGGCTCCAAGTATTTTTAAAGACATTGACGGGTTTAATCCTGACAGTTACCACGGGAGGTGGTACCATCATCCTTGCCATTCTATAGGCGAGGAAACTGAGGTGCAGAGAGGGTTAAATAACTTCTCCAAATTCACATGGCTGGGAAGTGGCTGAGCTGAAATTTGAGGCTCAGCACCTGGATCTGTGATCTGTGTTCTTAGTCACGTGGACAGACTGCCATTCTCGGACAGATTTCAGTAAGGAAAACAAGCAAATGCTCTCTCCACATCATTTAGACTAAAACTAAGTTTAAACGTAGCCTCCCAAAGTTAAGGGTCAGCAGTTCTACAGCCACCGTCCTGAGAGGACCCACAGGTTCAGGCAGGAGCAAGAACCCAGCTGCATGGACGGGTCAGTTGCCCTTGAAGGGCACATCCAGCTGAGGCTTCCATCCCAGCGTAGCAAATCCAGAAGATGTAACCAGCGTGCAATGGACAAGTGCAGTGGGCAGGGGCTCCCTGCAGCAGAGCCCCTCTCCTGCCCGTCAGAGGGGCTCCCTGAGCGGATTGCCCATGTGCTTTCAATTATCCAGACGAGGCCAATTTCCATCTGAAAAGCTCTTTTCCTTATATTGATTTTCTTCCTAATTCCTGGCTCCTGAAACTTCACTTCTCCTGGCAGCTACTTGGACCAGAGATTCTGATCTTTCTGCATAGCAGAGAGAGAGAGAGAGAGAGAGAGAGCGAGAGAGAGAGAGAGAGAGAGAGAGAGAGAGAGCGCGATAGCAGGCGCACGCGGAGTGTGTGTGCGTGTTCCTGGTTTGGAAGCAGCAGGCCGGGGAGGAGCCGTGCTCTTGAAGGCTCTCGGGCTGCCAGATGCAATGCCTTTGATCTGACGGGCTGGCTTCAACCCATCAGCCTGCCGCACTCGACCAGCCGGCAGCTCCAGCTGATGGATTCGCAGACATGCTCCAGGATAATTGGTGTTTTAATGGGAAAACACCGTGTTCCCAAGTGTCAGCATAGCAATAAGACACCCCAGGGGCCATTGACACGGTGCGTGGGTAATTAAGGTTGCTCACCCGTCAGTCTCAGCCTCACAGCCCGTCCCGTGCTGGCAGAGGGCTTCTGGGGTGCCCGGTTCTTGCCAAGCGCTGCACTGGAACTCTAATGATCAGATGGCGCTCCCCACTCAGACACACGCAGGGCTCCGAGGAGCAGGTGCCTCGTCTCTCACGGCCTTGCTCTAATCTTCTCCCCCCAGGGCTGGGCTCAGGTGAGAACCTGGAAGACCACCAGAAACAAAAAGAGCCATCCTCCGGGATCCAGTCGGGATTACCTTCCAGAGGGCGCTCTGCTCCAGCGCAGCCCGTGGGTGGGAGCTGACAGGTGCCTGGCCCGACGCACGGGTCCTCGGCTGGGCCCGCAGGGCTGGGGCTGCGCCATGAACTCCCTGCAACCCCTGGCGCCTGGTGTCTGCCACCACAAGACTGCTGCTCCCATGAGACTTTAACGCCCCACGTCACTCAGTGTCCTTCATGGCTGTCTCCTTACGGTGCTGAGGAGGAAGCTGGGGTGGACAGAGGACAAGTGGCTGGTCCAGGCCACTCAGAGACTAGAAAGGAAGCTGGAGCGGTCTCACTGCGAGCTCAAAGTTTTGCCACCACTGCAGGGGTCGGCCAACGAGGGGTGCCAACTTGCATGGATGGAAGGACACTGAGAGGTGAGAGGCATCGTTTACTCTCAGCACACCTGCAGGCCCGAGCCTGCGCTGCCCGGGTGTGCCTGGGCGTTTGAGGACGTTGCCAGAGGAGGTTGGTGTGCAGCGTGTGGACTGAGTGGGGAGACCCACCTTCCATCATCTGGAGTCCTGACTGGGACAAGAAAAGGAGGAAGGGAGGCCAGACACAGCCTCCCAGTCCTGAGGCCTTCAGACGTGCGCTGAGCCCGCCACCAGCCTCCCTGGGTCTCCAGCGGCCTCCATGATCCGGTGATGCAATTCCTCCGTGAACACACTTTCATCCCTCCGTCTGATCAGTGCTCCCTGGAGAATCCTGACCAAAACACACCCCCTCCGTCCGTTCTGTTCTTTGTACGTGAGGAGGACTCATTTCTGTACCTGCTATGGAAGAGTGTCCTGCATGAAAAAAGGTCTTCTGGTGCTGGGGCTCAAACTCAGGGCCTCATGCACGCCAAAGCCAAAGACCTGTTGATTCTCGTTTCCACTAACGTGTTCTGGCCACTGCCTTTGGGAGCACGGCCCAGCGGGGGAGGTTAGAACTGAAGGACTGAAAGGAGCCTGGGCTGCCTAGTGCTGGACGGTGGCCTCACCCAGCAGGCCTTCCCTTCAGTGGGAAAGACGCGAGGGCCAGGGCGCTGCCGGGAGCAGATGGCTACTCAGGCAGGGCCCAGTGGCCATGTGACATAGGACTTCACAGACTGAGGGTGTGTAGGACAACAGGAAGGGACGGGCATCCAGGCAGACACCGGCAGAGCTCTCACCTTCTTCAGTAGAGAGGGAAATTGGGGGGTGGGTGGTCAGTGGTTCTGGGTACCCAGGGACAGTGGCCACACAGAGTCAGTACCTGTCAGCCTGTTCTTCCCAGAGGGGCATGGCCAAGCCTCCTGAGCTGGCCAAGAGTGAGCAGGGGGCAGACACCCTGACCCTGTCTCTCTTGCCTCCCCCCACCAGTGATGCGTGAGCCAAAGCCCAGCCGACTCCTAAGGGTGATGGACGGGCACGCAGCCGTGCCCAGGCCGCAGCGCAGCATGGACTGGAGCAGAACATCCGCACGTCAGGGCGCGTGCGGCAGGAGGTAGCTGGGGTCACGCGTGGGCTGAGAGCCGGCTGTGGGGCAGGGGCGGGGGCGCCTGTCCCTCCTTGTTTGGCTTTGTTTCACGACAGGAGGATCCATGTTTCCTTCCGCCCCTTCATCTGTCATGTGCAGAGGATGAATTAACTGACTGCGGGCTGTGGACAGAGGGGGCGTGGAGGCCCGGCCCCTTCCCATCTGTCCCCTGCCTGCCTCCAGAAGGCTTGGGTGCAGGTCTGCTCCCAGCAAGCTGAGCATCACAGCCAGGAATCCCGCGTCTTAGAGGAAAGCCCGGGACCTTGCCACAGTGCCTGCGAGACAGACACGTGACGTTCGGGAGCCGTCCCCGAGAGCACCTATTCATCTGCGCCTCAGAAGCACCGGGTATTTTGATGTGCACCTGCCGCACGCCTCTGTGGTTGCCGTTTCCAGACCCAAGAGGGAAAGGAAAAGCTGTATTTATTAAACCCCCAAATTGGCAACCGGGAAACAGCATGGAGGACAAAGAGGTATCAGGTCCCAGGCAGGCGTGGTGCCTCCAGGGGCTTATTAAGAGCTGACGGCCTGGTGTGCCACCAGCCCTTCGTCCCATCCTGCCTCCCCACTTGAAGCCACTGGAAGGGAATTCCCCAAGCATCCCCTTGGCAGGCGGCAGGGGCCAAGAATCAGAGATGAGAAGCCAGCGTGGAGACCCCAGGGTGGCTGAGTCACCCTGGGCCAGCTTGCCGCCAACGTCCCCCAGAGCCAAGGACAGAGCTGGAGGGGTGGTTCTGGTAACCTCAGGGTGTGTGGATTCACCCCAAAACTGGCCACCTTGGAGCATCAGCTGTTGCATTGGGTGTCATGATTTCGCAGGTCGGGGCTCTGCGGAGAGTCCCTCAGCTCTGGGTGGCACAGAGGGGGTCCTCTATGGCCTGCAGCTGGGGAATGGGCTGCTGGCTGCCTGGGCTGGAAGGAGGACAGGCTCTGCTGGGCTGTTTCTGGAAGCTTCTGCAGTCACCTTCCCAACACGGCCACCGTAGGAGGCTCAGATTCCTGTGGCTCCTTGCCTGACAGCTCAGGGCTCCAGGAGGGTCCGAGGGCAGCAGCAGGGATTTAGGATTCAGCATCGGAAGTCCTTAAATGTTCCTTTGGCTGTTTTCTACCAGGAAAGGAGGCCACCAAAGCCAGCCAGCCTCACTGGGAAGGGAGAGGGACCTGCCTGCCGTGTCTAGGCAGAGTGCATGTTTCAGGTGGAGGGAGGCCCCTCTCCCAGGGCCTCCCGTGTAGCTTAGGCACCTGTCTGAGAAGGCAGACTGGTGGCCAGTCTAGCAAGCCGCATCACCCCAAAGGCCAGGAACCTCAGAAAAAAGCGCCAGCACCAGTTTAGGGACATCCGTCCCTTCTTCTGCTGCCCTCAACCCCGAAGCATCCCAGGAGGCAGGGGAAGAGAGGGAGGAGAGGCTGAGGAGCAACCTCGCCCCTGCCTGCTCGAAACCCCGGGCTCAAGGCCAGGTGCTCCAGGAGCTGGGAGACGAGGCTCAACTTGGAATGCCAGATTGACTCTTCAAGCTCCTCGGAGGGGACATCTAAAACCTGAAAACAACGAGGAATTTATGAGAGTTGCTGAATTCTCATTAAGGGAGATGAGACAGAGCTCATTTAAATCAAAAGCAAAAATAAAATGATTGTATCCTCCTGAGTTCAGATGACATGATAAATGGGCAGCCTTTGCATAATAGCATGTGTGTGGCCACACAGCTCACAAGAGGCAGGTTTGCAGGGTTTGGGATTCAGAGAGGCTCACTTCTGAAGTGTGGGACCGAAACCTCTCCCAAATGACCCACTGCATGGGCCCCCACCTTTACTCTGAGGTGCAGGCGGGACACCGGCACTGGGGAGGAACAATTCCTCCTCAAGCTTTCAGGTTCAGTAATGGGGGGGTGTGAATTAAACTAAGAAGAATGGCAATGGCAAAGGTCCCGGATGTTTATCGGATATCACGTGTGTGGGAGTCCACAGGAAAGGAGTGAAATTCCAAGAAGCGCTTCGGATTGAAGTTTTCATACTCTTAGAACAAAGAACAATTTGGGGTCAAGGGATGACAGTGTGAGGAAGAAATGATGATTGTTTAGTAAGGTCTGTTTATGCAACGTCAGCTGGGGTGGACCCCTCGTCCCTTCAACTGTTCTGTTCCTGGTACTGTATGTTTGGGGTCAGTCACCAAAAAGAAGGCACCCTCTTGTGTGGACTGTGGTGACATCTCAGAGGCAGCTGAAGAGAGGATTCCAGCTGCCCATGGTTCAGCAGGCTCAGGAGGAAGTTTGCTTGTCATGTAAGGCAGAGAGGGACATGAGAGAGTACATAGTAACCATGACAGTGACCGTGCTGGTCAGGTCCTGTGGGAACAGATGACACTCTCTACAAAGGGCTGGGCACTGTGGAGGCGCATGGTGGATATTCAGAAGCCAGGGCAGAAACAGGTGACCCTTACCACCCTGATGCTGGCTGGGCCTGGAAAGGGGAGGGCGGTTCTGGGGACATGGAGGTGACATGGGTTGCCTGGGAGGAACCATGACCCCTGCAGGAGGCTGCCAGCCCAGAGCAGCTCTAGAGGGGAAGTCCTGGGGGAGCTGGTGGATCCTAACCAAAACCAGCGGCCAAGCAGCCTCCTGGGGAATGGCAGAGGGCAGATGCGGAAAGACCGTGGAGAATACCAGGCCCAGTGCCAGCTCGTGGACGGATGAGATTCTCATGTGTGTTGCTGTGGCTTCTATTAGCATTGCTCAGACCAGAGATGATGGTGACTTTCTGAAGTGCCCAGTGTCGCAGAGCTCAGAAGGGAACGCCTGGGCCTGAAGCAGGCTTGGGGGCTCCAGGGCCTGAGCCCTTGACCCTGGGCACAGAGTCCCAGGCCCTGGAGTTTGTGAAGTCCCAGCACCCTGGGGGTTCCAGCATCAGCTCCTAGGAGGGGAGATCCAGGACTGTCATTCCTACAAGTCTCAGGAGCCCTGCAGGGAGAGATGGGATGGTCAGGAATGGTCAGGACGGGCTGTGACGAGCTATGTGGCTGTGGTGAAGGGAGACGTCTCTGGAGAGTGAGAGCAACTCACATGCAGACGAGCACAGGCCCAAGACCTCACCCACTAGGCCATGCAAAATCAGATCACTTTTCCCCCTGAGTGCCAGGAAGGGGCGAGCAGGCCGACACACACTCAGGCAGTGAGACACGCCTGCGTGGATTTGCTGGTGGACACGTAGGAGGCCGGATGGGCCACCCCCAGACCAAGGACAGTTGGAGCTGAAGGCGATTCACCAGGCCTTTCTGTGTTTGCCTAAAAGCAGGAGGTCAGTTTACAAAGGCGACCTTCCCCCACTGCACACCAGGAGGAACCAAGTTCACCACCAAAGACCACCATGGACCATTGGCACTCAGAAGGGACCAGGCGTCCACCTGACCAACCATTGCTGATCAGCTCTTATTAACTATTGATCTGCCCTTCCTCAATTTCCTGTCCCAAGAGGCCCAAAGTCCTTTGCCTTTGTCTTGTCATTCTGAAAATATACCCCGGAGGCTGCATGACCTGCGTTGGCCGCCAGTGCCACCTCTTTGGGAGCTGCTGTTTTCCTGGGACCTGCCACTAGTTCCTGAGGGCTGTGTGCTAAGTGTGTCTCTTGTTCATCTGGAACTCCGCTAGATGGGATTCCTTATGGAATGCTGCTGTCTTCCAGGGGTACAGCCATGGGACAGGACTCCCCCACGCCATCTTCCAGGGGTACAGCCACAGGATGGGACTCCCCCACGTTGTTATTATTCTCCAGAACATTCAGAGGTTTGAAATGGTTCATGAAAACCCACGAGAGAGGCAGAATTGGGTAACCCCGCACCAGAGCGCCTTTGGATTCTTTGAAGGGACATCACCTATATCCAAGGCTTTCCTGGTCACTCTTAGTGGCCACTGGGGGATCTGGAGCTTGTCCCCGCCATGTGCTTCTCGGGCTTGGCCACACCAGGGGTTCAAGGATGAAGACAGGTGTCCAGCAGAAGGTCCTCCTGGGGCATCCCTGCTCCGGGCATTAGATCTCCTTTATTTCTAGCAGAAATCCCTCCCTCCCTCCTGTCCCTCCAAGCTACTGTTCTCTTCTAGAATCTTCTGATGATAAACCTTGGTGGCTAATTCACTAAAACTAAAAAAAAACTTCCTCTTCCCTCCTATGCTGCCTGAGCTTAAGTAAGTCTTCACGTCCTTCTGAGGAGGGGAGGTTTTTTTCTACTCCATCCTTTAAAGTGATAAAGAAAAAATAAGATGAAAAAATTAAGGTTTAACTGCAATTAAGTAAAATTAAAATTCTGTATGAGAGCCCTTGCCCCTGAGTTACTGTCACCTTGGTGAGATCTCGGCCGACCGTTCTGTTCACTGGTGAATCCAGTCCTCACAGATCTGAGCGCCCCCTGCCTTATTTTTGCCACCTTCTAACCATGTGGTCTACTGATTCACCCTTTTCTAGAATGTGAAGCCTTGTTTGATATCTGACTTCTTGTTCCTAGAAGAGTGCCCCCCCCCCCCGTAGATGCTCAATAAACGCTTGCTGAATGGTTGGCGGCAGTCTGAGCCAGGAACAAACACTCTTCTCTACATGCTGGAATTCTGGGGTTTTATGGCCTCTAGGTGATCTTTCCTCTTCTCTCCATGGCTTAGCCTCTGCCTTTAGAATCTGTCTAAAGTCAGGGAGCAGGAAACGGAAGCACAGTTCCAGAATTCTGGAGTGCAGATCAAAATGTCCAGTCTGGGCTCCTGGGCAAGTGCATGGGCCCCTCAGCTGCTCCCAGGAGGGGAAGATCCAATTGCTTGGGCCCTGAGCGCTTAGGCATCTGTAGGGGTAGGAAGGTCTTTAAAGAAAAAAAAAATCAGGTAAGAAAGTTCATGTAGGATGAGAAAAGAAGTCACATGAGGCCTCTGGGGACCTGAGTCCCTTCTCTCTGAGGTGTCCTTGGGCATTTCTCAGGAGGCTTCTATAGAGGTACTGGCTGGTTCAACCTGGCCTCCCTCTTGGATCAGGGAGCAGCAGCGAGGGCACCTGGGAGTCTGTTGGAAATGGGGATCACGAGCCCCGCCCTAGACTGCCAAGGGAAAGTCTGTCTTGTAATAAGTTCCGGGTGGATTCCTGTGCCCATGAAATGTGGTGCCTCCCTTATGTATTCATGACACAAGATGCCATCTGAGAGACCCGACCCTGGGATTCTGACCAAGCCCTGGATCACAGCAGTTTTTCTGCATTAAGGGAGGACATGGCATCCCTAATGTAGGCTAAGGGGAGCTGCGGTGCTCAAATAGTGTATGGCTGGGCATGCACAGGACTCCTGGCATGCCTCAGGGGTAGGGATGGAGCAGAGGCCACCTGTGTCCTGGCCACCTCTCTCTCATACCTCAGCATAGTGGCAGCCTAGCTGGGGCTTGGTACCTATACCTGAGGGCCTGAGCAGCTGGGACCCTCTGCCAGCAGGGCTGGCTACAAAGCCAGGGGTTGAGTGCCCAGCCTCTCTCTGCACTTAGTGGCCCTTGGCCAGGCACTGAACCACAGGTACATGCTCAGCGCTCCATCCTGGGACTCCCACTGGGGTCCCATCCAGGTGCACACCTGGTTCTTTACCTGAGAGCAGACTTATGCTGGCCTCTTTCCTTCTCTGCCTCACTTTCACTGCCCCGAGAGAGCTTCCTGGGTTCTTTCCAAGTGAACTACTGGGTTAGAACCCTCAGCTCAAATGCTGCTGCTGGAGGGCGGTTGGGAATGGCAGGGACAGTCTCAAGCTGATTTTCCTTCCCCTAGCAACTACGGCTGCATCTGCCCAAGCAGACCCCTCCTGGGGAAGAGCTCAGCTCAGCCCACACCAGGATCTGCATAAGGAACTGGACTCCAGCCTCCCTGACTCCACACAGGGCTAACTCTCCGCACTGGCATTCGGACCAGGTAATTTCTTGCAGGGAGCCCAGAAAGGTTTGGGGGAGCTGTCTCCTACTCCCACCCCCCTCAGATGTGGCAATCAAATACGTTTCCAGATGTTGAAAATGTCTCTTGGGGGCACAGATTGCCCCCAGTTGAGGACACTGGGTAAATTGAGCCCTTTTTTCTTTGGAGCAACGGTGAGCAAAAAGCGGAATCCTCGGGGTGTCACACCTGCAGGAAAACTCCCGGCCTTTGGTTTGCCTGGACGCTCCTGCCCTCTGCCCTGCCTTCCTCCAAGGCCTCATTAGAAACCCGCTCTTCACCACTCCCTCTCCCAGAGTGCATTTCCAGATCCTCTGCTCATATCTAACTGGGGCTGTGTTTCCGGTTAAAAGGCCCCACAAAGGGGCTCCCTTCTGCTCTCAGGGTTCCAGAGTGCCCTCCAGTGGCCAGAAGCTGACATCCTCTGGCTCCTCCACATTGCAGGCAGCCCTGTAAGGAGCTGATGTGGGGGAGGTGGAACCTTCTAGAAAATCCATCTGCTCACATAGCAAAGCTCAGCAGCATATCCCAGGCTGCTTCTTGGAGCATGCTGTCAAGCACATGGGAGAAAGGCATTTCCTACAGGTGTGTGCATGGTTGCGAGTGCGGGTATTTTCAAAGCTGGGTGGGCAATTGCACCACTGGGCCCCTGCCTGAGCTCAGATGATGCCAGAGTGGGCAGAGACCTCACAGCTATCAGGGAGCAGGCGTGTGCACACAGAGAAATTTTAAGCACAGGAATTATTCTGGCTGGAAGGAGGAAAGGTCTTGGGCACGGTGTGGCATCCAGCCCACCTGCCACTCTCTCCAGGTTGTGTGAGGACCACTCTGCTCTCAGCCACTACAGCATAGAGAACTCAAAACAGGTTCGTCACCTGCGTGAGCCCCTAAGTGCCAGTTCTCTACGGGTGTGGAGTGGTTCTCCTTATCAGACTTGTTGCGATTGCACAAGGCCAGCTTCCTGGACAGCTCAGAGGCTCTGGGGACACTGTGTGGCATCTGTCCCTCTCAGTGTTAAAGCCCTGGGGGAAGTACAGACTCTGGCTTGTAAATGAGCTCGGCATCCAAGGCTGGGAGGAATGAGATTTTGGAAGACAGAAAGGGAAGAGAGAGAAATCAAGGTCAAGAAATGGCTTAAGGAAAGACAGAGACACGCAGGGCCTGGCGCCCAGCAAAAAGACTCGTTCCACCAGAGAGAAGGGCTCAGATGGAGGCAGAATGAGTTCACAGAGGGGTCAAGGGCAAGAGAACAACTGATCTTAATGTCCTCAGTCAAGAAAATATTCCCAGCCATTGTCCTGAAGTTCCACCTTCTTTTTCTTAACAGTTACGCTATAATGCCCTTTACCACCCAGAAATGAAATGCATTCTAAAAACATAACTTACCTACTCATATAATGTTTAAAAAATATTATGGCCCAACTCTAGCAAAAAGGAGAAATCAAAGTAATGCTATTTGTAACATCATATGCATAGGCCTGTGTTCATTAGGACACATGATAAGATAGCCGCATGCTTGCAACTCAGAGTGGAAAAATTGAGATATGAGAAATGTCAGATAACATTCAGCTGAATCTGCACATCTGTGTGGGGTGGCCATGGAGGCCACAGGTCCAATCTAGACTGTTACAGGTGTGTTGTTATGGGGTTCAAAGTGCCTTGGGGGTCTTGCTACTGTCCATATTACTTTTAAAGTAGAGAACAGCTTTTGTATGGAAAAACAAAGTACATTGATCCTTTGGTTTGCATTTCTAGACACGTTGATACCTACTAAAACTGTGCAGAAAAAAAATGCTGTACTGGTATGTAGGTGGAGAATTCAGACAGGGCACAGAGAGACAGCTTGTGTCTGCTCCAGGCCACCTGGGGACCCTGAGGGAATGTCCAAAAGCTGAGGTCTCGAGCACCGGAAGGCGAGACAGGGGCTGCAAGATCTACTTCCTGCCTCAGCTTTTCATCGCTGTGACAAAACACCAGAGAAAATCAGCTGAAAGGAGGAAGTTATTTGGGCTCATAGTTTCAGAGATTTCCAACACCTTGGGTTGGCTTGTTGCTTTGGGGCTGTAGCATGTGGAACAGCTGCTCACCTCATGGCGGTGGGGAAATGAGAGACAGGAAGGTACCAGGGTCCCAGTGTTCCCTTCAAGGGCATGCCATTGACCCAACCTCCTTCCATTAGGCTCAGCTTTCCAAAGGGGCCACCATTGCCCAACAGTGCCACAGGCTGGTGACTGAGCCTTCAACATGTGGGCCTGTGGGGGACTTTAAAGATCAAAAACTCTATAGCAACCTCACAACTGGCAAGTCGGTGCCGGCTGTTGGCTGGAGGCCTTAGTTCCTCTCTGTGCAGAATTCCCCACAGGGCTGCTTGAGCGTGCTCTCAACATGGCTGCTGGCTTGCCCCAGAGCAAGCCATCCAAGAGACGGGGGCCAGACAGAACAACATCTTCATAACTCAGCCCCAGAAGTCAGTCAGCATCACTCTTAGGAGGGAGTTGCTGAGTCTGGGCCACATTCCAGGGAGGGCAACGAGGCTCTGTGCTTTGAAAGGAGTGTTAACCAGTTGGCAGACCTTATTAAAAACACGGCAGCTCAGTGACAGATTACTTGCCTGCCACGCGCAAGCCCTGGGTCTGATCCCCAGCATTGCCCTAGAACGGCTCAAAAAACTCAAAACTGAGCTTTTGCCTACATGAGATCTCTGAATAATCACATGAGAGGTGGAATAGAATGGATTATGTGGGCCAGTCCCTCAGATGACAGGTGCCTGATACTCCGCGACCCCATCCTTGCGCCACCAAGTGCTAGCAGCACTTCTCTATCACCGTGAGAACCAAAAGCACCCCCACATTTCCACAGCTGCTTCTCCTCGACAGCTACCATGATGAGGAACTTGAGAGCAAAGGAAAATTTGGGATAAGGAAGCAAAAAAAAGCAGACCCAGGCATTACGATCACTTCAGCGGAAGTGCACGGGGGACCTCCAATGGCTTTGACGATGTACCAATCACATGCCCCAATTCCTCCAGCCTGGCTGCCTGCGGACACCAGAAGAGATGGCCTGGGGTCCTCTGGGTCCATCACTTGTGCTAAGGGCTTTCGCACCTACTGTTGGCCTCCAGGACATGCCTGTGACTCCGAGATGCACTCACTGTATTCTCAGAATTCCTTCCTAAAGATACCCGATTCCCTGGAAAGCACAGTTGGCCTCTTTGGAGCAGTTACTGCAGTTTTACTTATAGATCAGTGTGATTATTTGTTCAATTTGTTTCCCCTGTGCAAATGTAAGCTTGATGTTGGCAGAGAGAGGAAACAGGGAAGGAGGGAGGAAGGAAGGAAGCGTTCTCATTAGTCACAGGGCTGAGTGGGAAAGTTTATTCCTTTTCAGCTCCTGGACCCAGCAGCCCCACATATCACCTGGTAGAAGGAAGGCATGGGGAGGGTCTGGTCCCTTCTGAAATGTTGGTGAAGATATATTCCTGACTGTGCCATGCACACATAAAGAGGCTTATTAGCTCCCCAGTTTGTAATGAAAAACCACAGTAGCTAATGGTGTTGCTAGGCTGTTCTGTCCAGCATGATTTTCTGTTTCAATTACTGCAGTGCTGGTGATTTAGCAGCCAGACCATCCGAGAGATGTTCCCGGGAGCTTGGTTCTAACTGCCAGTGAAAAGAGGGAGCTGGGATTTCGGATCTTTCTCTCTCTCTCTCTCTCTCTCCTGCTCTGCCTCTCATGGTATAACGGAAGCAATAGCTTCTGCCATTCACCCAAATAGAGTCCCAGGTTTAGGCTGTGGCCAGACAATCCCTGTGGCGAGCTAGGCTTATTGTGGGTTCGCGTGGAGCTTAGTAAGTACTGTGCATCTTCTGCTCTGGAGCAGGGCTGGGCAGTCTCCAGGAAATCTCATCTCCATTGCTACACAGGGAGCTAGCATGTGCCAGGCACCCCGGCTCATAGATACACATGCTCCCTGCCAGGCTTGCCCTGACGTGACTTCATAGTATCCTCGCCACCACCCAGTGGCTGCTACTCTTACCAGAACCCCCACTTTACAGCTGGCTCATGGAGCCCAGAGAAGTTTCCAAATAAGTTGCTTAAGGTCAAAGAGCTGGAACGCATGGATGCTCGGACTTTCCCAGGTCCCTCTGTCCAGCCTGAGCCCTCAACCTGGCCCAGTATAGTGGATTTCTGTTTCACCCGCCAGCCAGGACTGACAGTCCATTCCTCTGTCCCTGTCACCATCCACCGGCTCTGCCTATGGTGCCCCTGAAGATTTTAGGGTGACTTCCAAGGCATGAGGGACCCTGAACAAGCTCAAAAAGGAAGGGGGAGAGCATAGTGTCCATCTTCCAGCACCTGGAGGGACCCTGGTAAGAATGCAGAGCAGTCACCTGGAGACGCCCCCCAGACTGCCCCGAGCACCTTGCAGTGGGTGGGCTGAGGATCCCTGTGACCTCCAGGGGTAGAACCTCACATGGATCCAGGCAGGAGAGGAGCCTAATGCCACAAGCACTCCATCTTCACAGGCCCCCTGGGTAAAGCATGAGCTTTTGGAGGACACCTTACATCCAAACCATAACAATGAGGCAACTGAGGCTCAGAGAAGTGAAATAGAGCCGGGCGCAGTGGTGCACACCTGTACTCCCAGCACTTTGGGAGGCTGAGACAGGAGAATTGTGAGTTCAAATCCAGCCTCAGCAACGGCGAGGGGCTAAGCAACTCAGTGAGACCCTGTCTCTACATAAAACACAAAATAGGGCTGGGGATGTGGCTCAGTGGTTGAGTGCCCCTGAGTTCAATCCCTGGCACCAAAAAAACAAAAACAAAAAACAAAACAAAAAAACAAAAACGAAGTACAGGGCCTTTGCTAGTTCTCATGGTATCTCAAGAATTAGAAAAGAACACCTCAGAGGAAGACTTTCAAAATGGCACTCTCTGAGCAGACAAATTACAAATCCTTCTGGGCTGATGGAGGCCCAGAGGCAGGGCACACATATAGACCAGAGACACAAGAGGAGACACAAACTACCCAAATGTGTGAGCCCCTCGGTTTCACATATCCTTATGGACACAAAGTTCTAAGTAGTATTAGGGCTGGGTTCCGACTCAGTTCTTTTATTTCTTTTCTTTTTAAATAACTGTACTGTGCTCTTTGATAACAGTCTAACTTTTTGCCAGCATTTGTCTCTTTCCATGCCACTGCTGGATTTCTAACATCTTGACATGCATATTTGTGGATATTAATCATTAGCACCCAGGGCTGTGCCTGTGCCTTCAGTAACTGCTACTGAACGAATGAGCGAGCGAGTTATTTTATCAAATCGATTATAAATGCATGAGAGGAAGAGTCTGTGGCCTCTACCACTACCACTCTTCTGTGTCTGGGACTAATCATTCTGTGCATTAGTTACTGCATACTGATCCCTTGTGAATGGTGAGGGGATTGTGTGCTGGACTTTGTGCTACTTTGTCATGGAGGTCACTTGAGAAAGTTCCATGGAGGATGGAGACCTTGGCTGAGGCTTGAAGAATAAGACTCCCACAAAGAAAAGGAGGGGTACCTCTAGCTGAGGGAGGGGGCTACACAACAGCAAAGAAGAGAAGCATGCTGGGTTCAGAAGGAACAGCCGGGAGATGAGCCCAAGCAGGAAAGAGGATGTGTGCCGGGGAGTGGTTGGGAATAAGATTGGCTGGAATTATCTCCAACCCCACATCCAGCTCCGCCATATGCAATTATCCCAGACCTCTATTTACAGAGAGGAATCTGAAGCAGAGGCCACAAACCCATATATCACAGCTCCTCGGGGAGTCCAACCACAACCAGTGACATGAACAACCATCAAGGTTCTTCAGCTCTAAGGACTTGGGGAGAATGATGGCCATAGAAGACAGGCTATAATTAAAACTGTCAGCCACTCTGCATCTACTATTTCAGGCTCTGTGGGAGAGCGTGGGGCGGGAAGGAGAGGGCAAGGCGGGGGCAGAGGAGGACACGCTGTGCCAGCTCCAGCCAGCTGCCCTTCAGCTGTGCACTCTGCCTTCACAGGCTTGTCTACCCTACAAATTTGTCATGACGTGATTTGGGGCAGTGATATTAGATGACATTAATATAAACCAGGCTCTTCCTCTGTCCTCCCTCTGCTTGGCTCCAGCTCAAGGAGATTGACACCTGGAGGCTCTTTCCCAGGCTCCTATGCTGGCTGATTTCCACCTGGGCTCAATCACTTTGAAGTCCAGCTGGGATCCTGGAGGGCAGAAGGAAGAAGCTGTCCCTGCTCAGCCGGCATCTCAGGTCCCAGCTGCTCCCGCCAACAGACCCATCACAGTTCCATCTTCTGCTGAGTGACCCAAGCCCTGGGTGCACCAGCACGTCCCCTGTAGGAGTGGCAGAGGCCACCTGCACTTATTCATCTCTGGGGCCACCTTGCCGAGCCCTGCTTACTTTCCTGGTCTCTTCCATCACCTGTGGATCAAGTCCGTGTACTCAATGCCTGTTTTAGTACCTAGCATGGTGTTGGTCTTCCTGGTGGAGTCCCAACTGGTGCATCCTCACGGGGAGGGTTTTAGGGCCGCGTCTTCACTAGGATGTGTGTGTGAGCAATATGAATTTGCTCCCCCATTCTTAGGTATAGAAGTGTCCCTTTTCTTTATTTTCCTTTAATTAACTTAAAACTTTCTGCATGTGCACGTGCCTGGCTGGGCAGAGGTCTCTACCCAAGCATCTCTGGGACTTGTCCTCTGTTCTCTGTACAGGAATCTCAGGCTCACTGGGTCCTTTGAGAGTGGAAGGGAGATGGCTTTTGATCCACGGGGCTCCCTGTCGTTAACATGGCTCCTTCTGCCCCATAAGCCACCTGCTGTCAAGTTCAAGTTCTCCATCACTCATCAGAAAGGGGCCACAGCATCCCTCCCACTGGCCGCCTCTGCCCACAATAGCCGTGGCCAGGGTCAGTGCCCTCAAACCCCCAGTGTTTACACCCACTCTCCCATGGCCCTCGGAGCAGCTGTTCCTCTGGGGCGCTGCACGCGACCACCCCAGCAGTTGGGGACTTACCACTGCTCTGGCTCCTCAGTCCCCTGAGGTCAGGTCATGCCCCCTCCTGCTCAGTCTGAGACCCACCTCCTGACACAGTGTCCCGCTTTGTTCCCCTGTCCCCAGGGCCTAGAACAGTGGCCTCAAGCTGGAGGGCTACGGGTGGATGGTACCCACAGTTCTGCTCCATTTGGCTCTCAGTGTTTTTCATATTCAAAAAATTATTTGCAATGTTTGAAAACTGGTGATTTTCACTCTAGAGCCCCAAATACCCTTTCCTCTTGAGAAATCAAATGCAGTGATCTCACATACCCTGAAATGGAGAATCAGAGCTGAGAAGCCCTGTCCCTACGGAAGGGGCCTCTCCTGGCTTGTCCCATCCATGACGCACGTCCTGCCTGTCCCAGGTGCTGCTGCAGGGACACCAGCTCCAGGCTGGCTCCTCAGAACAAGGGCCTGCACCTTCCTTCTTGATGCCACACTCCAGCACCCAGAGGTGTGACTCGTCCTTATCCCTGGGGGCCAAGGGAGGACAAGCCCCTCTCAGTGTGCCTGGGGTCATTCCATCAGCATTAATTACATTCTTTTTAAAAATACATCATAACTTCTCAAAAGGAAACTCAACACATTCCAGTTGAAGCAGGAAATGTACCTGAACAAGGACGCAGAGATGTTTCTGAAAACGTTGGTAAAAACACACAGGGGTCGTGAGGAGGGTCTGGAGTGGAGGCTGGGATGGATTGTCTTTCATTCCTCTCTGCCTCATTCTTTAGATTCTCCTCTGCTTCTCTGTTAAAGGCATGCCTCCCCTGGTCTCCAGGGTGTTAAAGATCCAGAGGTCCCGAAAGAGTCACTCTCTCCAGCTGTACTTCCAATTCCCAGGGGGAGGGTCTGGTTGAGAGCCAGTCACCTGGGGAGGGGCCTCATGGGCTCACCTTCCCCAGCAGCTGCCAATCCAACAGCATGGTTGTTAAGGGGACATACTGTGAATGGGCAGACATCCTGAAAGTGTCCAGGATGGGTGATCTGAAGCAAAGAGAGAATGAAGCCACCAGGCCACCCCATCCAGCCCTCTGGCACACAGAGCAGGCACGGTCTGAGAACCTGCGGTAGCCAATGGCATCGTGAGCAAGCCACGAAAAGTTCCCCAACTGCCTGCCTCTCTGCGAGGGGAGACTTGCCAAGCTCTGTTCTGCTCCTCGTTAATTCAGTCCCAGGCTGGGCTCGTTAGCTCAGAGCTTTGGGCTTCAAACAAATGGGCTTGGCTGCGGAGTCAGCCTGCGGTTATCTGCAGGTGATCTATGGAGGTGCTGGCTTTTCCCTGGCAGACCCTCTTTGCAAAGTTATTGCCAGTTAACAGATTCTCTGTGGCCCTAACAACACCTTGGGGGACATCTGGGGCTCCGACCTGCAGCTCGTACCTTTCTCTGCTTAATTGCTGCGCTGTGGGTGTCTCTGCGCCGCTGTTCACTTTGCCTTCTGTGCAGCTGAAAGCCAAGTGCCACCTGCTCCGGGGAAGGTTAGCAAGGCAGGACTTCACCAAGCAGAGCATAAGCCACCTGCCCCCAGGGAGGAGCTGGGTACCGGGTAGAAAACTGACTCTCCAGAGTCGGGTCTTTATAAGGATCTTTCTTTTGTTCTTAGAGTAAAGATAGCTGGCTCCATCGAGTTCCTGCTGTACACCTGTCATGTGTTTGCTGGCCAGCCTCCAAGAGTGCCCCCATGGTCTTCATCTCCTGTCACTCATGCCCTTGGGTGGCCTCTTCCTGTGATGAATCAGCTGACCTGTGTGACCAAGAGGCTCCTAGAGAAAGGACACTGTGTGGCTTCCCAGGTCAGGTTGTAAAAGTGTTGAAGCTCCTGCTTGCCCTCCTGGACACCATGTCCCGAGAGCCAGTGTCATGCTGGCAGGGCTCCTGGGCAGCCTTCAGGGAGGCCATGTGGAGAAGAATCGAGGCCTTCAGCCAGATGCCAGTGCCATCTCTCCAGGCCAGGTGCCTTGGGCATGGACTCTCCAGCCCCAGTCTTCCAGTCTCCAGCCCCTCTGAGGGATGCTGTTCGCCATCTTCATTTTGCAGGGGAAGGTCCTGAGGTCAGGCTGTTTTCTTCCTTGTCTACTCCACATAGCTAAACACTAGATCAGTGGTGGCCTAGGCACATCCCTCAGGCCCACCCTCCAGTCCTGCCACCTGCTACTATGACAGTCTGCCTCTGTGGACTTCCTCCCCTACCTTCCTCCACTACCTCACATGCACCAGCCAGAACTGCCAGGGAGCTGACCCTTCTGGAAGCAGCCCTTGGCTAGGGGATCACCTGGTAAGTTACAGGACCAGCGGCCCAGCCTCCTTGCTCAGGGACTTAGTGGTCTTCCAATTCTCCAGCAAGAGAGAGCCAGAGAGGGGACCTGATTGAAACACCCCACACGGCCACGTCACCCTCCAGCAGTGCCTTGCACATGACCTGCTTGTGTGCCAATTCTTGCTCCAGGGCCAGCTTCTAGCAGGACTCAATTAAGAAGGGATGGAGCTAGGGCTCAAATCAGGTGCTCAGGCCCAAGGCAGCCATGTAAACTACGACCTGACCTTGTCAAACGTAACACAAGCCGAACTCTGAGTGTCAGAGAGTCTCCTTTGCAAATGCAAACACAGCAAAAGCCCAATTAGACTGTGGCATGCTAAGTTGCAGTTAGAAAGGAATAAGGTATTTTTCCACATTATTTTATTGATGCATTATAGTCCTACATATTGTGGAATAAGTTTTAATGTGCTACTGCATAGCGCTATAGGTAGGGATTATGTGCTAGGTACCTCCAAAGGCTACAAGAAAGAATTTTTGAATGTTCTAACCATAAACAATTGATAAAGATCTGAGATGGTAACCCATCACACGGTGAGGTATATGTATCACAATCTGGACACAATGTACAGGCAGACACATGTATTTTTTGGTGGGGGGGTACTGGAGAGTGAACTCAGGGGCACTCGACCACTGAGCCACATCCCCAGCCCTGTTTTGTGTTTTATGTAGAGACAGGGTCTCACTGAGTTGCTTAGCGCCTCGCCATTGCTGAGGCTGGCTTTGAACTCGCGATTCTCCTATCTCAGCCTCCCTAAGTGCTAGGATTACAGGCTTGTGCCACTGTGCCTGGCTCAGACACATGTAGTTTGATACAATGTATATACATGTCTCAGAACATGAACAGCAAAACATTAACCTACATGATTTTTGTGTTTCTATGTGGAAGTTACAACTTTATTAGATAAAAAGCAGACTTTGGAGTTACCTGCTATTTGGTTTTGCCACATGGCCATTCTCTCCACTCCTGGAAATCACTGAGAGCTCACCAAGTGCTTGAGAGGCAGGAAGTGTTGATCAGGGCTGGTTTGTGTTTTCTTCATGTGGCAGAGCCAGGCTTGTGCTGAAACTCTGGCTTCCAACTGTTAAGGCCACAGAGATGGAGTTGGCTTGGCCAGGGTGCCTCTGCCTCCAGGGCTGCAGCTGCCAGAGCCCTGGCTGCCAGCCATGAGCAGTGGCATTTCAGCCAGCTGGAACAGGGCTGCAGGTCATTTCTCTCCTCTCATTTGCTCTCCTGGAAGCATCGGTACCTTCAGCAGCGTCTGTGGGGTTGATCAGGAAAGCAGAGGCTCTGGCAAAATGCACATGGCTCTGGAGAAAGCCTGCCTCCCCAGCCTGAGCCTCCAGTGTCCTCTTCCCGCTAGCTTCCCCCACTGAGCTGCCATGTCATCTGCTCCAGCCGGGCAGCCAGACACTAGCACCTGTCTGTGTTTTTCCTTGCCGGTGGGGCCTACAGAAGGCCTCCTGCCCAACACCTGCCCCCAGGCAACAGCCGGAGCTCAGCAGGAGCCTTTCCCTCTTCCATAAAAATGGATAAAAGTGAATAGAAAGGAAAATAACAGTGGAAGAAGCTTCCACCTAACGGAACTTTCCTGGAAGCTAGCATCTCCACGCCATTGCACAGACTGTGCTGGAGAGAAAATAGGTGTTGTACAGGCACATGAGCTTAGGGGACACGGAGCCTCTTCAAAAGATTAGTAAGACACATTAGCACAGGAAGTGCTCAGGCAGGGCTCACAGCCAAGAAACCCATTTAACCCAGTATTTTCCAAAACTCTCTGACGACACAGCACTCCTGCTTTTTAAAACTAGGAATGAACATCTAGTGGAGCATCCATATTCTGCGAAACCGTTTGGCAATCATTATCTTAAGTATCATAATTATTGCCTACCCCTGGCCTTGCCTGATAACCATTCCTGCTGGGCATCCTGGTTTTGAGATAAAACAAACAGCCATTGCCCTCTGAAGGGCCATCAACCTATTCAGATTTCAGAGAAGTTTGATGAGCACAGGAGTGATGGGAACTTTGAGCGTGGGTGGCAGGTGGGGCCCCGGAAGCAGAGTTGGATGGATGCCAACATGTCAGGAGAGGAGCAGGAGGCAGGCTGGACAGGGGAGAAGCTGGGCCTTGGATAGCCCAGTTTGGGCGAAGGCCAGCCCTAGACCCTGGGAGCTGGGGCAGCTGGGGAGAGGCATGGACCCCCTCTGCATAAAGCAGTCACTCTAGAAAGGGGAGCTGGCCTTGGGTTAGGTAGCCATATTCCCCAGAGGCAACCCCTGATGTGGGCCACCAGCAGTTGGGAGAGTAGACTCCTCATTCCCAAAGGGGGACTTGAGTGGCACTCCAGGGTCCACTCGGTAGCATAAAGTTCAAGGACATCAGTGATCCACATCTTGACCCTATTTAAATTGTCATTGGCAATCCAGTCACAGAGCCTTCCAGGAGCTGAGTAGCATCTAGCCTTTTGGAACTGAATTTTCAATACCAAGTGGTTTGCATGTGGCTTTTTCTCCAAAGATTCATAGGCTGGAAACCTGGCCCCCTGTAGTGGTGTCGAGGTGGTGGAACTTTTGAGAGGTGGGGCCTAGGAGAAGGATTGTGTCCTGGGGCTGCACTCTCCAGAATGACTCCTGCTGTCTCTCCAGTGGGTTGGGTCTGATAGGTGTGGATCTGCTCCAGGGAGAGTGGAGTTGTTTTTAAAACAGTGAGCTTGGCCCCTCCTGCTTTCTTGCCCTGGCCTTCTTGCGTCCACGCCTCTTCTGCACACGACCCTTATTCTTTCTGCTTCTCTACCACTTTTCTAAGCAGCCAAGGAGCCCTCCCAGGACGTGGCACCATGGTATCTGGACCTTCCAGCCACCCGAATTGTGAATCAAATGCCCTTTTCTTTGTAAGTTCCCGGCCTCTGGTATTTTGTTAGAACAACACAAAACAGACTAAGACAGAATCAGATCAAAACTCCCCCTTGAAGTGTGCTCCCCAGGCAATGCCGTCTCCCCCGGTACGGCCATCTCCCCCGCTGAACTAGCAAAAAGTCCTCTAAGGTTTTGCTTCCCTTCTGCACATAGATCTTGACTCCTGAAATGGGCTTCTCTCCCTTTCTCCTTGGTAGGTAGTTGTGCTGAGTTGTCTGCCACTTTCCCACTTTGGTTTGTGCCCTCAGAGGGGCTGGCCTCGAGGAATATATGAGTGGGCTCTTGTTGTCCAGCTTCTACTATGGCGGGGCTCCAGGCCTTGCTCGGGAGGCACCCGCAGGAGCCCAGAGAGGTTGAGGTGTTTCCTCCTCCTGACTCCCTCCGCCCCTGACTGCAGTGGGCACAGTCCTTTCCCCGGCCCACTTCCCTCCTGGGGTTTCAGCTCCTGTATTCCCAGGAGCTCCTCCTGCCTCCGCCCCTTCAGGCTTGGCTCTGAGGACAGTGAGGCCCTTCCACGGTATCGGTACCGGCTAGGGTGTGCTGCCGCGTCCCTTCCTGGTGCCCTGAAACTTCCATTCATAAATTGCACATTCATGAAATTCTTCCTCGTCCCTTTTGAGTTTTTATCTGACTGGATCCTGACTCTCTGGATGATCCCACTAATTTTTCATAGACATCCCTGTCTTCTTGTGCAGAGGCAAAGTGACTTTGCCCAGGATGTCATGAAAGGCTCCACACAATCTGCACGTCCTGGTTCTTGGAGCCCCGCCTTGGGGTCCCCAGGGCTGCTTGCTTCCCCCGCTCCCTCCCACTTATCTTTGATCCCCAGGACAGTGTTTCTCAGCCCTTTTAAGTGACGTGATTCCCATTAGTCATTACTCAAAGGCCTCTTCGTGTAGCTCTCCTCCTCCTCGCATCTTGTCCTTCTCCGTATGTGCTTGTGGAAAGAATGAGTGAATGTCCCTGAGCCTCAGCCCTGAGGATGAAGGGGACAACCCCATGAGATGCTTCTCTGGTGGGTGTCCTTATTAGCACAACGTTACAGGGCTGGAAGTGAGGGGTCCGAGGAGATAAGCCACTTGTTTAAGGCCATACATTATGAAAGAACAAGGTCTGAACTTGAACCTATCACTTCTTTTTTTTTTTTATACCAGGGATTGAACCCAGGGGTACTCACCCACTGAGCTACATCCCCAACCAAATCATCACGTCAGATTAGGTCCTGACTGACTTAACCAGACTCCTAAAGTGCATGAAATAAAGTAAAGAATTAATAAGTGGGATGGATTCATATTAAAAAGCTTCTTTTCAACAAAGGAAATAATCAATAACATGAAGGGAGTGCTCACAGAGTGGGAGAACATCTTTACTACATGCACATCAGACAGAGCACTAATCTCCAGGATATATAAAGAACTCAAAAAACTTAACACCCAAAAAAATAAATAACCCAATCAATAAATGGGCTAAGGAACTGAACAGACAGAAGAAGATACACAATCGATCAACAAATATATGAAAAAATGTTCAATGTCTCTAGTAATTAGAGAAATGCAAATCAAAACTAAGACTTCATCTTACTCCAGTAAGCATGGCAATTATTAAGAACGCAAGCAACAAGAAGTGTTGGTGAGGTTGTGGGGGAAAGGCACACTCATGCACTGCTGGGAGGACTGAAAATTGGTGCGACCACTATGGAAAGCAGTGTGGAGACTCCTTAGAAAACTTGAGATGGAACCACCATTTGACCCAGCTATCCCACTCCTTGGTCTACACCCAAAGGACTTAAAATCAGCATACTACAGTGACACAGCCACTTCAATGTTTATAGCAGCTCAGTTTACAGTAGCCAAACTGTGGAACCAACCTAGATGCCCTTCAACAGATGAATGGATAAAGAAAATGTGGTATATATTCACAATGGAATATTACGCAGCATTAAAAGAGAATAAAATGGCATTTGCAGGTAAATGATTGGAGTTGGAAAACATCATGCTAAGTAAAGTAAGCCAATTCCAAAACACCAAGGGCCAAATGCTCTCTCTGACAAGTGGATGCTGATCCATAATGGGGGTGGGGGGCAGGAAGCATGGAGGAGATGGAGGAACTTTGGTCAAGGGGGAGGGAGAGGAGGAGAGGGGACATGGGGGCAGGAAAGATGGTGGAATGAGATGGACATCATTACCCTAGGTACATGTATGATTGCACATGAGGTGCGACTCCACATGGTGTATAATCAGAAATGAAAAATTGTGCTGCATTTGTGCACAATGAAAATCAAAATGCATTCTGCTGTCATGTATAACTAGTTAGAACAAATTTTTAAAAAGTTTTTTAAAAAGCTAGCAGAAAGGATTTCAGAAATGGTAAATGTTTGAAGAGATAAATAAGCTTAAGCCTATTTAAATATTATGTAATATATATATATCAAAACATGTCATGATAACCCATTAATATGTACAAATTTTATGTTTTCATGTATCCGCTAAAAATAAAATTTAAAAAGTATTAAAATTTAAAAATTTTTAAATTTAAAAAAAACAAATGTGACCTTCCCCATCAGCCAGGGTGTGGAGGCCAGCCACTTGGGTTCTGCTGTTTGTGGTGGCACTGTCCGGCCAGGACTCTGAGCAGAGTCTCAGAGGTCCCAGTGGGTGGCCACTAGCACCTCGTCAAACCTGACAGCCGCCATCTGCTCTGAGTGACCTGGAGAGCCAGCAAGAGCAGCGCCATCCCCAGCAGCCCATTCTGTGAGATGCAGAAATGACCCAGGGGGAGGGAGGCCCAGCATGTGGGGGATTCGGTATGGTGGATGCCAAGCATTTCCTGGTTCACGGGGCCTGTGGGCACAGGTGGAAGGATCTAGAAGGTGTTTGGTTGTGAATAGTGAGAGCTGACTCATGAATGCTAAGCCAGCAGGCTTATCACAGGGCGGGAGCCTGCAGGAAGTCTCGGCTCCTCAGCTTGGCGTGAAAGCCACTCAAGTTCTCTCTCTCTCTGTCTCTCTCCCCCTCTGTCATTGTGTCTTGATTCAAAGAGAAAGAAAAAACTGGCAAGAAGCCAAGAAGCTCTCAGTCCTGGGCTAACCTGCCCTAGCCAGGGAGGACCCCAGGGCCTCAGGGGCTTCCTTCTCACGGGCTCAGGGATGGAAACAGCCGGTGGGCCAGGATGCCATGGCTCATCTATGACTAAGGATGTTCTGCGTGGTGAGCCTGCCACTCAAGCCCGCAGGCTCTTGCTTATAGTCCCTAAGCACTGCGTCGCGTCATTTGCAAGGAGCTTTCTGTAACATCTTTTGGTTTCCTGATGGTGCCAAGCTCAATCCTGCCTTGGGGCTTTTGAGCTCTGTTCCCTGTGCCTGGAAGGCCCTCCAGCCCCTGCTCCCTCCATTACCTGGCATCCTTCTTTGTCTTTAGCTCTCCAGTTACACATGAGATTCCAGGGCCTGGGACCAGCTTATGGGCCTTAGTTTCATGGTGTGGTAACATCCTGCAGCCAAGGTGTTTTCTTCACTGAGTAAATCACAAACAGAATGACCTATCATTCATGTGATGATTTCAAGTTAGTCCCTAGACTGTACCGTGAGCTCCAAGAAGGCAAGGATGGCTTCTTGTTCATGACTTCATCTCCACTGCCGGCCAGGGAAGGCCAGGCACCTGCCACATTTTCTGTTGTTCTATGGTGCTAGTCAACTCTCTGTCACTGTGCAAAAATACCTGAGAAATATCAACCAAAAGGAGGAAAGGTTTATTTCAGCTCATGTCTTCAGAGGGTTCTGTCCATGGCCACTCGCCTGTCACTCTGGACCCACGGTGCGGCAGGAGCACAGTAATTGCTCATGGTGAGCAGTTTTGAGCAGAGAGAGAAGGGACTGGGGTCCTAGCATCCCCTTCGAGGACACATCACCAGTGACCTAACTTTTCTCACATAGCTCCACCTCTCAGCAGTTCCAGTCCCCCTGCAGTGGCACCACGTGCTCCCAAGTGCTCCACACATGGCCTTCAGGGGATGTTGAAGATCCACGTTACAATGTGAAGCCACGGATCCTAAAATAACCTGCTCCTTATCATCTTGTTTTCCTGATGAACAGTGAGCAAGGTGATGTGCCTGCCTCAGGATGAAGCTGCGGGGCTCGGGGTGGCCTCTCAGACACCTCAGCTGCTCCTCCCTGCCCCCTGCAGAACAGGCCAGTGGTACTTCCTTCCGGCACCCGAATCCTTGTTTAGCTGGTCAGGACATCCAGGTGAGTGGCATTTTGATTTGAATCAAAAATCAAAGAGAGCTAATTTGCAGATTGATTTCAGGCACCCCAAAGCCCTGGGGCCCCAGCAGCAAAGCCCAAATACCTGCCCCACTTCAAGTCTCTGCTTGTGAGGGCCATGTGGGGCTCCACTGCATGCTGCTAACCAGCATCCCCCGGGGCCCGGCTGGAAGACGGGTGCCTCAGGGTACCTGCTTCCTGTCTGATGTTTCTGCATCCACTGTGACTACCTGGAGGGGTTAGAGGAGGGACAGCAGAAGCTTGCAGTGAAGAAAAACTAAGCCAGCCTTTTATTTAAAAGGAATGACAGGGATAGCCATGCCAGGAAGGTGGCAGGAGGGCAGAGATTGTCTTGTGCGTGACAGGGAGGAGGATATGTCTTCCTGCTTGCTCTGAGTCTCACTTACCCAGTACCTGGGAACAGGTGGACTCCCAGGGAGGCTCCTGGGCTCCAGAGCTGGCTTGTAAAGAGACACATGGCACAGCAGGGCCTCTGGTCTCATAAATATTGACAGATGTGATAAACATCCACCTGCAGGTCACAGTTTCTGGTGGGAAGCTCTTGTGCTCAGTTATTAAATAACCATGAGGCCTGTTCTGCACAGCAGGCTCCCAGGTGAATGAAGTGTGATGCACTGGCCAGGTGATAGCTAAGCAGGCAGGTGAGGAGAGGGCTGTCAGTTCTACTAAGCAGGTTATTCATTAAGCACTTACTGTATGCCAGACATTACACTAGGGGTTCAGAGTGTTATGATGAACAAGATATTATGATCAGTCTGAAAATATGTTAGAAACTCATTCTCCCTTCCTAAGTTGCCTAAAGTGATGTCGGAGAAGGATGTGAAAGAGAAGGACCAAGCTGCCAGAGTAAGTCTTTTTTTGTTTGTTTTTGGTACCGGGGATTGAACTCAGGGGCACTCCACCACTGAGCCACATCCCCAGCCCTATTTTGTGTGTTATGTAGAGACAGGGTCTCACTGAGTTGCTTAGCACCTCGCCGTTGCTGAGGCTGGCTTTGAACTCGCGATTTTCCTATCTCAGCCTCCCAAAGTGCTGGGATTACAGGCGTGTGCCACGGCACCTGATGCATCTTTATTTGAAAACCCTGCCTGTTTTGGGTCCTCAGGTGTGGACAACAAGGAAGACTGGGAACACAGCTCCCCGTGGCAAGGCAGTCAGGGGCCATTGCTCATGATTGTCACTGAAGCTCGAGGCCTGCAGAGGCACAGGACAGCTGCAGGGCAGCTGTGACAGAGGCTGTTGGGACAGAGCTGTTGGGACATGCTGTGTGATCAGCTTGGAGCACACACTTGGCTTTCTGTGGTTGATGTTGAGTTGGAAGCAGAAGGAAGCACTCGGGCAGCTGAGCTGCGTTAGCCTCCTCCGGCTGGCTTGGGCTGACCGCTCCGGACTCCCTGGCCTTCCCGGGCTTGCTGCTACTGACGCCGCCTGGCTTCCTGGACTGGTCACGGCACATGGCAGCTGACTGCTTCCAGATGCAGGTGAGAGCTCATTCTGTGTGTGACTTGGCCATCATCCATTCGTCTATCAGGTCACCTGTGGGGCCTCCATAACCCACTGTGTGGCTTGAGAGAGCAGAGATGCATGCCATGACAGTTTTGGAGACTTGGGGTCCAAAATCAAGGTGTCGGCAGGCCGTGCTCTCTGGTCCTGCTGTGCCTGGCTGCAGCTGTGTGTCTCCATGTGACTTCACTGTCACCTGAGTGTCATCTGCTTGTGCACCCGTGACATGACCTGGCCTTCTCCGTGTGTGTCTGTGACTCTTCTCATGAGGACCCCAGTCATTGATTAAGAGCCCACCCTGAGCCCTTACGACTTCATCCTGACTTGGCGACATCTCTGCTGGGGTCTCCTGTGCTGGCACCTTCCTTCCTGGAGGCGGCAGTGCTGGGTGGCAGGGCCTAGCGACAGGAATCTGGGTCACACGTGGATTCACGTGAGGCGAGCTGCTGCAGGGCTTGGCCCCTTTCCTCTTGCATGAGGGAGACCTCTCCCCGTCATCCTCAGCCTCATTACAAAGCAGAGGAGCCCCTCACCTGACACGGCCACCCAGTCTCAAACTTCCCAGCTTCCAGAACCCTGGGCGAAAGGAAACGTCTTTCCTCTGTAAATTCCCTGGTGTCAGGTTTGGAAATGGACTAAGGCGACCTGCAGAGACCCTGTTTCCAAGTAAGGTCCCATTCTCGGGCACCAGGGGCTAGGACTTGAGTGGATCTGTTTGAGGACAGTCCAGTCCCTAACACTGGGCCGAAGGAAGATCCACTGAAGTGCAGGGCACTCATTGGGACTGGTTTCCAGGGCTTTGGCAGGAGCTGGCCGGCCAAGTTCCTGGCATGGTCACTCCAGGGTGGTTCCCAGGGAAAGAGGGCCTGCTCTTGAGGCTTTGCGACCACTGTTATGATAGTATGGACATTATGGGCAGGAGTGCCGGGAGGGCCACCTAGAGGCAGGGTCTGCCCTGGAAATCTTCATTCCCTCAGTGTCTCACGGGGACAGTGGCTAGAAATGGTGGTGGCATGCCTGAGGCCTAGAGAGTGCCCGGGAGCAGCTGTGAGCAGGGCCAAGAGCACTGTCAGGCGGGATGCTCACACTCCTGAGGAGATGGCCTAGGGTTCCCGTAGACAGAAGCAGCCTCTCCTGGGGCACAACTCATCCCTCCCGGGAGCCGGCTTCCAGGACCTTCCACAGACACCCAAATCATAGGTGCCCCAGTCCTGTGTATAAAATGACAGGGTGTCAGCCTATAGCCTACACCCCTGTATACTTTAAATCGTGGCTCAGTAACTAATAATAGCTAATGTAAATGCCATGTGAATGGTTGTTATATCGTATTGTTGGGAGGATAATGAGCAAAAAGAAATCTGTACGTGTCGAGTACAGATGCAATATTTTTTTAAAAAAATATTTTCCATCCAGCCGGGTGCGGTGGCTCAAGCCTGTAATCCCAGCACTTAGGGAGGCTGAGACAGGAGAATCGTGAGTTCAAGGCCAGCCTGAGCAATGGTGAGGCGCTAAGCAACTCAGTGAGACCCTGTCTCTACATAAAACACAAAATAGGGCTGAGGATGTGGCTCAGTGGTGGAGGACCCCTGAGTTCAATCCCTGGTACCAAACAAAAATATATATATATATTTTCCATCCGGAGTTGATTGCATCTGAGGTTGCAGAATCCATGGATAATGAGGGCCGACAGTGAATCTCCTGTGGTCGCCAGGACACAGTACCAAAGCCTGGTCTCCAACCCATGGAGCTTGTGCCCTCAGGCCTGAGGCTCCAGGTGCAAAGCCCAGGTGGTAGCTGTGTGGACCTCTGCTGGGGGATCTCAGGGAGACTTGGCCCCGGGCCTGCCTGGGTTCTGGCCCTGACTTGCGATCCTGGGTGAGCTCGGGCTGGCACCTGCCCTCCTGCAGCCTCTGCCTCTGCTCACACGTCCTACATGTGCCCTCTGCGTCAGTGTCCCCTTCTTAGAAAGATGCCCTTCCTGCTGGGCGAAGTTCCACCCTGATGAGCTGATCTTGATCGCTTCTGCGACAACCCTATTTCTCGATAAGATCAGGTACGAGTGGGGACGACAGTGTGTCCTTTTGATGGGCACAATCTAACCGTGACGCAGGGGATGCAGGAGATGACGTAAGGCTGTAAGTGCTGTGTGTGGGGCCTGGACGGCCTTGGGAGCCCTGTGGAGCTGAGTCCTGCCCAGGCTTAAAGGCACAAAGGCTTCTGGGGGCAGCTGACATCGGAGTTTAGGCCATACGAATGAGCTGGCATGAAGGAGGCACAGGAAGTTCCCAGCGGTGGGCAGTGCTGCCCAGGTCAGCAGGTGGCGCTGCCCAGGCCAGCACGTGGCACTTTTATGGCGCAGCCTGGTCAGAGCATGAAGAACACAAGAATGAGACAAGATAGGAACCTGATGGAGGAGAAAGGGGGCTGTAATAGCTGGGACTTCTCCGAGGCACAGGTACCACGAAGGAAGAGGGAGGCACGGGGGACACTTTACTTGTGGGACATGTTCCTTTAGCTCCAGCATCTGAGCCACAGCACACACTGCGAAGCCTGGAGACCCCCCGGGAACGGCCTGGCGGTGGACTCACAGAGCTGCTGTGAGTGAGAGGACATTCCTCTAGTTGGCTGCCAGACACCACTGCACACGGGCCATGTGGCACCAAGCCGGAGTCCACTTGCCCCTCGCACCTCCGGGGAGAGACTACTTTGAGTCATCCTTCGAATAACCATTTCACTACAAATTCAGATAGTAACATTTCAGGAAGATGAGACTTGTTGGATTTTCCCCCATTTAAAATGCCACAGTGGTTTAAACACATCAGTGGTTACTTTTCTCTCTCGTAAATGAAACCCAGAATTATCTGCAGTGGTGGCTTCACAGTCGTCAGGAACCCAGGAGCGCTGGGGGTCTGAGCAGGGTTGTGGGTGCCTGTGTGGACATGTGTGCTCTGAGCACCTGTTCTGTATGTGGTGTCAGGTCCTGGTGACCCAGAGGGGTGGTGGCCCCCAGCTGTGAAGCCTGGCTTCCTGGGAGGAAAGGCAGCCACATCCTGGCTTCTGCTCAGCTCTGTGCAGGAAATGGAGGGGTGAGAGGAGGGTTAGTGGTATAACCCAGTGGTGGTGGCTGAATGTTGTTCCAGAGGTATGAAGCGGAGGCCACCAGCACCCTAGGCAGTTGGCAGTGTTGAGGATCTGCCAAGAACACGTTATGCCTGGAGGGAAGTTGGGACATGAGACAAGGTCAGGCTGGGGTTAGATCACCAAAGGTCTTGTGAATCAGGCTAAGGAGGTGAGTGTTGGGCCAGGGAGGGTGTCAAGTGAGGCAGTAACATGACATGGGCTGAGGTTTACAGCCTAGTGCTGGAGGCCTCACACAGGAAGGCAGGAGGCAGAGCTGCAGTTACTAAAACGGGAGGCTGCTTTCCACGCACGTGAACTTCTGCCTGTCAGGATTCCAACCAGTTCTAGCACTGTTGGCGGATGCCCACTTGGACTGCTTCTGCTCCTTACCAAATACGGGGGTTCAGGTCGACTACCACTCATCAGGAAAGCAGAAGTCCAGGGAGCTCGGAAAACTCAGCTTTTTTTTTTTTTTTTTTTTTCCTGGTAGGTCATCTGACAGCTAGAGCTGAACTCAACCTGGCTTCCGTGATCCCCAGAGCTGACTTCATCCAGCACAAAAGTGATCTGACATCTCCTCAGTCCACTTGGTATGAGTAGCGACAAATTTTGCTGTTTGGAGATCTCCGTGGTTTTGATAGTAGATACTAAGTGGCAGGTGGTAGAGGCACGGTATATCACCTGAGACCTAAAAAGTCCTAAAGGGTATCACCTGTGTGGCCCAGGAGTTTAGATAAAGGATGGAGCTGTGCGTGTGAGACAAGAGGCCCTGTGTGCAGGGTAGAGGGTGCTCGGCTGGGGTTGCGTTGGGAGATGGCTGGAGCGGATCAAAGGAAGAGCTGCTACGTGCAGTGGACGGTAAACTTACGGAGCCTGGATTGCTGGGGCTCATGGGGGCTGGACCAGAAGAGGCCCAGAGGGCGCTTTCCTCTGTTTCTGGATGATAAATCCGGAGGGGTTAACAAGGATGACTTAGGGTTACCAGGACGGAGCCTGCCTCTCCACAGGTGTGGGTGTGGGTGTTGACACTAGGGATTTACTCTAGGCTTTAGATGGTTATCAGGTGCTTTCCTAAAGGTTTCCCTTCAGTTCTTGTACCAGCCATGAGGGAAGGACGTTGGTATTGTCGACAGCTTAGGACGTCAGGAGTCCAAGCTTGGAGAAGGGAGCCGACCTGTTTAGTGTCTCTCGGGTATAACGGAGACACAGGCCCCGGCGAGGGCTGATTTTCAACACCAGGTCCCTCCACTACTTCTAAAGCACATCACTATGCCATACCAGTGCAGTCTCACTTGCAGCAGGACACACCATGATTCCTCAGCGTCACACACAAACAGCTTCTGTGCATGCTAAGTGCCCGTAGGGTCTCTGATCCGTCAGGTCGTAGCCTCCCGGGTGCAAGCCACCTTGGAAGGAGTTTCCAGACCAGATCAGCTGCCTCTCCAGTGTGTAGAGCATCCCAGCCCATAGGTTTGAGTCAGCCTCCACCTGGTGGTAGGAGCACTCACCGAGACCTCAGCCTGGCAAATGGAAGTCTGTCCTTATTAGCGAGGTGATGTTGCCATGGAAACCACCCTGGAGCATTCAGGGAGTGACTCGGACCCCTAGAAGTGGCTCTGGCAACAGTCTGAACAATCAAGTGGACGCCCAACCAAGAATTCCACCCAGACAGCTTCTTCTGTCCTCAAGGATGGAGATGGCCACCCCTAGGACTGGAAAGACGGTCACTGCTCCAACCCAGAGGAGCCTCCTCTGCCCTGATTCTCACCAAGGAAACCTCTCCGAATATTTACCCCAGAGTCACCTCCCTAGATCAAAATTGTAATTACACATGCTTTGGTCTTTGAACATTTGGTTCACTTTTTGGGGTTTAAGATCAAAAGCATCTATTAACCACTCTTTGGGCATCTTCCAGAAAGAGGCAAGTGGTGGAGACTGGCCAGCTGGAGAAGCCACGGTTGGGCACATGGGGTGCCCAGGGCCAGATCTGCACCCAAATGCCTGGGACCATGTGCAGGTCGTTGCCTGTCTTTGGGCAAAGGCTGTGCCCCACCCTGATGCTGGGGTCTGCAGCAATTCCCCATGAATTTTGAAAAGCAGTTTCATCCTCATGATGCTAAATTATAGCCCTGAATGGGGAGCTTGGCTGGGAACACTCCATTCAAGTGGAGAGTAGCAGGAATTGGCCAGGGATCACAGCATCTCATTGCTTAAAGACCAGTCACCAGGGGCACATGGCTGGGTACTTGGAGAGTCGGTCCCGGCAACGTTTTCCTCGTTAGCTTCTACATGAGAGCATTTTCTGCTGAGGCAGGTGGTTTACATGATTCTAGTTCTCAAAGCAATCCCTTCAGAGACCAGGCTGCTAGCACCTAACCATCCTCAGATGCCATGCAGGTCCCCAGCCATCCCTCTGTGTAGTGACCGCCAGAGAAAGAGGTCACAGATGCAGAGGTCTGCACAGCCACACTTGGGTAGGGAAACTGAGCTATTTAGATGGGAGGAGAAAGGCTCGCTTACCAGCCACCAGGTCCCTCCCCACCCCTTTCCTCTGGATCTGCTCTTCTGCAACACCCAGTGGCTTCTAGCCGGGTCAGCACTGGTCTGATGAACTACAGACCCCAGAGACAAGAGTGAGTGCCCAGACCTGCAGCCCCGCAGCCCTGCAGGTGCTGTGAACCTCTTGCACTCAGAGTCCTTCACGACTGAGATGCCCTGGAGAAGGACAGAGAGGAGGGAACCTGCAGAGGTGGGCCTGCAAGCTGCTGCCCGCTCGAGGCAGATCGCAGCAGGAGGACACACAGATCTTCCCCGGGCCCACACCCAAAGGTCCTGATTCAGCAGCCTGGAGGGCACTGGAGACACGGCCTCTGCACTGGCCCTTCTTTCCCTGTGATTTGGGCCATGAGTGGCAGGAAACTGGCTCAAGACCTTCCAACTGGTCCCCCGCATCTATGCTGAGTTTAGAAGTGACGAGTGTGTGTGTGACTTGAAGCTTTTGAATTTTCTGGGCGTCAGGGAGGTGGCTGCCTTTCACGCCAGCCTGGTGATAGAGCTGGTTCCAGGCCCAGGTCACCTGGCATTTCCCGCACACCTCCTCCTGCTCCCACCGGTCAGGAACTGCGATGCATCTGAAAGGATCAAGGAGGTGCATGCCGGTCTCACATGTGCAACATCCAAGGATGAGATGTGACTTAGAGAGCAGCAAGGACCACAGGCACCAAGACTTCCCTGGAAGATGCATCCGCCTGTGAGCGCAGCTTCAGGGAATCGATCAACAGCTCTTGAAAAATCGTACCTCCCATAAAAGTGTCAAAGCTTTCACAGTGGTGCTGCTGGCCGGGCGTGGCATAGATGGCCCGTTGATACTCACTGAAGGGCTTATTGATTGGTGCGTCAGGATAATTAGCCACCGTGATCTTCAACCAACACAACACGGGAAAGAGCTGGGACCGGTGTATCCTGAACAGGGATGGGGAACTGGACTCTGTCCCCATGACCACTGCCTCACCACATAGCCCCAAAGCTCCCTAGGTTCCTTGGCGGCTTGTTTCACCTCACCTGTAAAATGGGAAGAGAACAGGTCAGTGCTTCTCAAAGTGGTTTCCAACAAATCTTAGCTCTTTAAGTTAGTATCTATTTTTTCCTTCTAATGTGTCAAATGATCAGACTTGGGTCACACTGATTTTAAGCAAATTATGCAGGGCTTCTTAGAGCTTTTGGTGTGCTAGATATCAGCAGTCTTTAAGAAGAAGGACACTCAGCGCCTCAGGAGGCTGAGGCAGGAGGATCATGAGTTCCAGGCCAGCCTCAACAACTTAGCAAGGCCCTAAGCAACTCAATGAGACCCTGTCTCTAAATAAAATTCAGAAAAAGGGCTGGGGATGTGGCTCAGGGGTTAAGTGCCCTAGAGTTCAATCCCTATTACCAAAAAATAAGAGGACATGAGATAGGCTTGTCCACTTGGTCTGCATTAGTGAGCACCAAATATATGACGGGCTCTATACTAGTTTCGGAGGATGTGGTAGCAACATGACCCAAGTTCCTTTGTCAAAATATTTGCATTCTAGTGATGGAATACAGATAGAGAGGATGTTCCTCAGTCCACAAAGATAATGAGACAAATGGTGCTAATCCCGTGCAAAAATAAAATAAAATAAGCCACTAACACTTCAGGGAAGGGACACTGTTTCACATGTAGATGGGACTTTCCTCTCTGCCAAGGGGATGTTGGAACAGAGGCCCCAAGGAAGTAAGGGAGCAGGTGATCCAGAGGGAACCCAGGCAGTGCCTGGCCCTGAGCTGGCAGCACTTTCATCCTGGTCCTGAAACACCAAGGAGGCAGGTAACAGCTGGTGCAGGGGCAGCGGTGAGATGAGTGAGAGCCCAGAGGGCAGGGAGGTGTCGGGCCTGGGCAGAGGAGGCCTGCTCTTCACGTCCACGGAGCAGAGTTTGCAAAGTGAGTTGAACAGCTAGGGCTGAGGGACGGACGGGTGAGCTGCTCCCCAGCCTGGGTCATCAGGCAGAGCTGGGTTTTCCAAGTGTTTTCCCTAGGATGAGGCAGTTCCTGGGACACGGGAGCAGAGTGTCCCTAACAGCGGTGCTAACGATATGGTAGGGGAGACCTGGTGTCATGTTCCCAGCCCAGCAGTGCGGAACAGCAAAACCTGTGAATCACATGGTTGTTTCAGAGAAATGCCATTTTTCTGCTTTTTTTCCTCCCAATTATACCAGATTTTTATTTATTTAGTATTAAGTTCTCTTAAGACAAAAGAGTACTGGGCTAGTGCCCCTGCTCAGTTGGCTGTATAGCGTCAGGCAATTATTGATTTGGCCTTTCCAGGCCTCAGTGTGCTCACCTGTAAAATGGTCATCACCACTGTGCTACCACGGTGGCCAGCGTGCGGGTCACCTGTGGTGGTGACTCAAGGACTGGGTGCAGTGCCAGGCATAGGAGGGGCCCTGGCAGTGTTTGGCAGCTGGCCAAAGAACCTCGTTTCCACACCGAGGAGGGTGACACAGACCAGTGCCCGCCGCCCGCACGCCTGGTGACTGCTCCTCGCCTGCGCTGCATGGAGCAGACTCACAGCTGCTCTCCACAGCGCCTGTCCCCGCTCTCACACAGGTCCAGCCGTGTTCCTCGTCAAATCCCATGCTGCTTAACTCACGTGACTGCGCCTCCAGGAGGGCAAGCTCAAGATTCAGCCTGTCTTCCCAGGGTGCTGTGGAGGGGAAACTGTGCAGCCAGGGAACAGCAGTCAGTCACTTCTCTGTCCTGAAGATAGCCAGCCTGGGCACAGGGCCAGGGGAAAGCAACAGCAAGCGACTCCTGGGAACTGAAGCTCTGCCTGACCATTAACCTCTAGAGCAGCCCCATCCTGAAACCCACCTCTCCCTGTGGATGTTGCAGCTTCTAGAACCAATAAACTGCTCTGTTTTCTAGCAATATTTGTTCCCAGCTGGGGGTGCTGGGTTCATTGTCTCCATTCAGCAAAGAATTGAAGAACAGCTCACAGACAGCAGGCAAGCAGCAGGTTTATTGCAAAAGCAACAAAGATAGACTTCTCCAAAGAGAAGGGCCCCAGACCTGGGAAGCTGGTGGGGGTGTCGGCTTGTTCTTTTTAACGGTCTCTGGAATTTCCTCCTCTCCTTATCTCCTCCCCTGCCCACCGGCTCCTCACTATTATTGATTGGTGCCCCTCTGTCCACGCATCTGTTTTGGTTTTTCTATTGGATCCTCCACTTCAGCGCATGAGTACAGAAGTGTCTGTCTGACTGGGTCCCCCACTCGTGTCTCTGAGCACGCTCCTCAAGCAGGAAGTGGACCTCATTGGAAGACCCTCTCCATGCTCCATGCTCTGGCCCTGCCCAAGCTCCTCACTCGCCATCTTGTCCTGGCCGCCTCCACCCTTCTACTCCTTCCTCATACTAGGTAGCATTTGTCCTTTATATTACAGCCTGGAGCATCCTGATACCCATCAGATAATTTATCCTATCAGATCTCCAAGGACCCTGCTTTAAGATGTGTCTTCACTTCACATGTGGAGGACCATGCTAAGAGGAGGGCTGGCCCACCTGGGGGCTCTTTAGAGACCCACTCTTTTGGCAAAGTGGACTCAGGGGTCAAAGATCTGGGTTCCTGTCTTAATCTATTAAGTAGCGGCTCTGTTTCCTCCTCTGTAAAATGAATAGAGTTCTTAAAAAAGGAAAATCTGTTCTCCTGAGGTTGACATGGGAGCTGAATCAACTAGACTTCTTATCGAAGCTCTGCACAGCTGTAAAGTGCGGTGTGACATTTACTCTACCTACACCAGGGTTACTCCTTTAAAGTTGCATATTGCTGGCCCTATCAGCCCAGTTCAGCTTATGCTCTGATGCAGGTAAATATTCTGGTTTATTGCTTATGCTGATATTTTGCTTAGCAAAGTCATCTTTATGGCTAGTAAGGATCTGTTGTGGTTTGGATATGAGGGTCCCCCCAAAGCTCCTGTTAATGCAGGAATGTTCAGAGGTGAAATGATTGGACTGTGATCAGTCCATCCCAGTTGGAATGGATTGACTGGGTGGTGACTTTAGAAAGGTGGGGTATGGCTGGAGGAGGTGGGCTACTGGGGGCAGCCTTGGAAGGGTTCATCTTCCTTTCTCTGCCTCCTGGTGTGCTGAGGTGAGCAGCCCTGCGCCACCATGTCCTTTGCCATGATGCTGTTTCACCTGAGGCCCAGAGCAATGGACTCAGGCAACCATGGAATAACCCTTCAATATTGTAAGCCAGAATAAAATTTTCCTCTCTAAGTTGTTCTTGTCAGGCATTTTTATCACAATGATGTAAAGTGCAATAACACAGAAATTGGTACTAAGAAGTGGAGTCACTGTTGTGACTAACATGACAATGTGATTCAGAAGGCTTTGGAAAAAAATTGGAAATACAGACTGGAGAAGACTTAGAATATTCTAAGCTGAGTTTAAAGGGTGATTCTGGTGGGAGCTCGGAAGACCAGAATGCGAACAGTAAAGACTGGGCTCATGAAGTTTCTGAGGAAAGGAGTCTTCTATTGGGAATTGGACTAGAGGCCATTCTATTATATTCTAGCAAAGAACTTGTCTATATTTTGTCCATGTCCTGAGATGTTATGTGAGGCTAAATTTAAAGGTGATGCAGTAGTTAATCTGGTGAAAGAAATTTAAAGGCAGCCCAGAGTTAAATCAGTGGTGCAGAGTTTGCTGATAGCTTTTAGTCAGGTTCACTGTGAGAATCAGGGACAGAGAGAAGAGCTGAAAGATTTTAAAAACTGGCAGTTTGGCCAGAAAACTGTCTATACCATTGGAGTCAAGGAAGATGTGGTAGTAAAAGAGATTGTAGCCACTAAAGAGATACTAAGTACTTTGCACAGAGACAACAGAAAAAATGACTTGAGGGTATCTTAGCAATTTGCATGACCACAACCATTACAGACTCAAGGATACAGATGGAAGAATTCCTTTGAGAGGAAATAATGGGGGTGTTCTTCTCACAAGGGGGGACCTAGGAAGTTATTTCACCATGTTTGGCCTCCCAGGTACTCAGAGGCCACTACAGCCATGATCTCAGGGGCCCAGCTGCTGCATGAGCTGGCAGTAGACCTTGGTATCATCAACTTGCTGCTGGTTCTGCAGGAATGTAGGAGTTCAGGGGTCATGGAGGCTCACTGAGATTTCAAAGCAAGGCCTGGGAGGCCAGGCAAAGCATAGCAGCATTGGAGATCCTGTGGGCAGCCCCTGAGAGGGCAATACATGAATTTGTGAAGGTGAAGGTGAAGGTGAAGGTGGAATGGAGACCCCAGGGATTAAGAGATGTCAGTAATAGGGACTGTCTGCCAAGAAAAGGTGCTGGCTATGGAGACAGCCAGGCTAAAAGGAGCTCCTGTGCTCTGTAGTTGGGAAAACCAAAGGGGCAGGGCTGCCCAAGCCCTTCAAAACCATGCCACCGTGAGTACTGGGTGCTGTATGCGCAGTTACAGGACCTGTTTGTGCAGCTGGGTTTTGGTCTGTGGTGGTCCCCTTCCTTCTTTCTATGCCCCTATGCCTCCTTTTTGCACTGGGAATATTAACTCTGTACCACTCTATGTTGGATATATGTAACTTGCTTTTGATCTTTACGGGGGCTCACAGCCAAGAGTTTGCCTTGAGTCTCAGAGAAGACGACTTTGGACTTGGACTTTGGGGCAGTGCTGGAACTGTTAAGACTGTGGAAACTCTTAGAGATGGACTAAATGCATTTTGTATTGTGAGATAGACATGAGTTTGGGGAGGACCAGGGGTGAATTGTTATGATTTGGGTATGAGGTATCCCTCAAAGCTCCAGTGTCGATGTAGGAATGTTCAGAGGTGAAATAATTGGATATGAGAGCATAACCTCCTCGGTCCATTCCAGCTTGAATGGACTGACTGGGAGTAACTATAGGCAGGTAGGGTGGGTCACTTGGGCCAGCTTCCCTCTGGCCTCCTCTTCCTCTCTCTGGCCACCCTGAGGTGAGCTGTGTTCCTCCGCCATGCCCTTCCACCATGATGTTCTGCCTTATCTAGGTTCCCAAGCAAAGGACTTGGCCAATCATGGACTAAACCTCTACCTTTAAATCCATGAGCCAAAATAAACTTGCCTTCCTCTAAGTTGTTCTCATTACGTATTTTGGTCACAGAGATGCAAGACTGACTAATGCAACATCTAAAGTCAAACCTGGCCCCTGACTCCGTAAGTCATAAAAGGGGACACTCTTTCAAGCATAAGCTTAATTTACCAGCTGACCTGCTTCTAGCACCCATATGAATGCACACCCCAGGGCCCCCAGCTTCTTGGGCCCATTGTCCCGTGCCTTCTCCATGTTTGGTTGGTAGATTTTCTTATGTCCTCTTAGCATCCCAAATGTATATTTTGTATTTTCTGCCTTTAGGGATTAAAAAGATAAATGTGTCACTGTACAATTTTCTCTTGTTGGGAATAACTTTGAGGTAAAAGTCCCGGTGGTTATTTAGGGTAATGGAAGTGAAAGGCAGTGTGTAATTCAGATAAAAGGCTGAAAATTTGTCCTTTCCATGGATATACTGGGACGATTTGCCTAAATGATTTAGAGTTGACTCCTCAAATATATTAATCATGACCATGGAGTGTGTTTCTCTTGGTGCTGTTTATATTAGAACGAAGTGCTTGTCAGACAGGGCCCTGGTGTAACAGGCTCAGTATAAAGGAACCCGTGAAATAGATTTATTCTTGTTGTTCGAGGAGTGTGGGCTCCACTGTGCACACTTTGCCTCTGGCTATGGAGAGAATCATTTATCCTCGAGCCTTCTCCCTTGCTTTCCTTTGCCTTGAGTATAAAGATTAACTGATGGTTTAACAGCCTATTCCAGCCATATTTATGAAGAGTAGCTTTTCTCATGCAAATAACTTCTAATATTTTTTTAAGTCATAGCATCTTTCATAAAGATACGATTGTAAGACCTTCAGTCATAAAAGTTGAGATAGTATCTCACATTAACAACTTGAAAGGCATTCTTGGGTATTTATTTTCATGGAAGGGGACGGCAACACCAGATGAGAATTGAAAGAAAGGGACTTGCGCCGTCACTATGACTTGACTTGAACTAGTCGAGTGCCAAGAGAGTGGAAGTAGGTGACCAAGGAGGTCAGACTAGGTCAGACTCTGGGTGACTCCAAGCAGTGGGGCTTGTTTTCTTTCCCTCTGATCAAAGGCCTTTAAAATATACTCAAGGCTGGTGGCACTGTCTTTTCCACAGACTACAACCTGTTTATACCTTCTTGCTCAATGTCAACTGTCGGGTTCCAAGGAAGAAGGATAATACAGGTTCAAGGACAGCTCTTTAGGAATGTTTTCATTTCTGAAAGCAAACCAAAGCCTCTCTCAGTTCTGTTTACGAAATGCTTGCATTTTAAAAGTAATTTTTCTCTGCTGCCGACAAAGAAAAAAAGAAAACATACTCCACATCTGGTACTACTTACAGAATAGGTTTGATTGTTTTTTTGCAAATTGAACAATTAATTCAGGCAAACAACTGAAGATTTAATTTAATTTAAAATTGAACAGGATGGACAGCCATGCTGGCTGAGTTCCTAGCCTGGCGGACTTTGAGGCCCCAGTAATTAGTTTTAGACAATATTGTGACCCAACCAAGTTCATGCTGGGAGGCAGACCAAGTTTTAACAAAATGTTTTGGTACCAGTGCTTGGCCTGCTTTTACAAAACGTTTTCCCGGAGTGCAAGTTAGGCGACAGAAAATGACCAGAAACCATGGGCAGGAATTCTGAGGACTCGGATGTGCCCTCCACCCTGGGGATCCAGTGCATGCCCGTGCAACCATGGACTCAACCAGCGCTTTGCATCCGGGTTCTTCAAAAGCAAAGCTGGACATTTCCCCAGCTGCCCAGGGCCAGAGCTAACTGGAAACGTGAGCCTGAGCCACGCGAGACTGAGCGGGGCAGGTGCTGGTGGTGTAGTCAGCACAAGCACCCACCTTTACCCAAGGGCAAGAAGATGTGCTGGAGAAAGCCACAGTTCCAGCTGCAGATGGCCTGAAAGACACGGTCACTTGTCATGAAGCCCAACTGGACAGTGATGCAGGGAACAGAATTAGTGAAGAAAAGGTGTTGTCACTGCTTTTCTGGAAGATTCCATCACTCGGGGAAAAGAACTGCAGTGCGTAGATCCCTGGGGGGGTGGGGGGGGGTTTTCTAGAACCCTCTCTCCTTCCTTATGGCTTAACAGGTCTGGTTGCTAAAAGTGACCCCAGGTTTCCTCCTTTGAGTTTCTGTCTCCCTCTCCCTCTTTATCCCTCCCTCTCTTCCTCCCTCCATTCCTCCTCCCTTTCATTTCCTTTTTTTTTTTTTTTTTTTTTTAAATAAAATAAGTTGTACGTGCCTGCCTGCAGTTTCTGCACAGGAATAAATCCAAAACAATGCATCCTGGTGAAGTGATGTGCTTTAAACCTACCAAGGTAGGGTCCACCTGGGCAATACCAGACCTGTCACGACACCACCCCTTCCCACCTCATTCTCCACACCTCCCTGCCCAGACAAGTCACACCCAACCTTTGAGCTCCAAGTCGTATAATCTTCCCACACACTTCCTGCCATCATCCTGGCACATCACAGGGTGACTCCCTCCACTGAACACCCTGTCACCTACAGACAGTTCCTGTACACCACTTCTTAGGGGTATTTTTTTCCTCCAAAACTATTTTGTTACACAATTAATATACTTGATAAGTAACCATGAAATAATGCTGTTAGCTTTTGTATCACCAGCACCAAAATACCCAATAAGAACAACTGAGGGGAGGAAAGTGTATTTGGGACTCAAAGTTTCAGAGATCTCAGTCGAAAGACTCCATAGCTGTGGGCTCGAGATGAGGCAGAACATCGTGGCTGAAGGGCTCAGTGGAGGAAAACCGCTGAGCTCAGGGCAGGTCAGGAAGCAGAGAGGGGAAGGGCCACAGGGAAGCTGCACCTTTCCAGGACATGTCCGCAGTGACCTCCCTTTTCTAGTCATGCCCACCTGCCTACAGGTACCACCCAGTGGGTCCATTCGGGGTAGGGTGACTTATGAGGTTACAGCTCTCACAGAGCAATCCTTTCACCTATGGATATTCCTGCATTGACACAGGAGCTTTTGGGGGACACCTTACCACCACACCATAACCAATGCAGAAGAAAAGACATCCCCAAATGGCCAAAGACTCCTTCCCCTGTGTGCCAGTCCCCCTTCCACCCAGAAGCAATGACATCAGAGATCTGGGCACAGCTTCCCAAGCCTCCTTCTAGGTGTGACACCAACTCACACATGGCCACACACGTGTAGACAAATCATTTACATGTGCCTGTGATGGCACATTGTAGGTGTGTTTTAAGAGCCTTCGTAAGATGTACCTCAAACCCCATTCTTATCTCTGACCATGCCATAGTCCCGGTCATGGGCATGACCTGGCGCCTCGCTGTGGTTTTGACTTGCATGTCCCCGATGACTCACGCCCACAGACACCTTCTTACATACTCATTAGCCACCCACATATCTTCTCTGAACTCTTGGCCCCTTTTTTAGCTGAGTGATTTGTATTGTTATTATTGGGAAATAAGAGTCCTTACATTTTCTGAAAAGAAGTCCCTTATCATATACACAATTTGCCAAGATTTTCTTCAATCGTGTGGGTTCTTTCTTCCCTTTCTTGATGGTGGTGGTTGAAGATCCATAGTACTTGATTTTCATGGAGTCCGGTTTGCTGTTTCTTTCAGTAGTGCCATTGCTGATGTCCCATCCGAGAAGACTGCCTCACCTGGGCTCCTGACTATCTCCTCCTAGTCTTCTCCTCTCGGTTTCTGGCACTGGCCTTCATGTTGTGAGGCCTGTGACCGGTGCTCGCACATGAGGTAATGAAGGTGTCCAGCTTCACCTGCACCGTGGGCCAAGTGACTTCTTTCCCCATTCAGTCACCTCGCCACCTTTGCCAAAAGTCATCTGGACGCGGTTGCAGGATTCACTTCTGGAGTCTGCAGGATTCCACTGGCCTGCGTGTCTGTCTTCATGACCATACCAAACACACGCTATTCAAAGGGCGGGAATCTGTTGATCTTCAGTTGCCCTGAACGCAACCATCTTTACGCCATGATGGCACATGCTGGACCCTCATCAGGAAAGACAGTGAGTCAGGGTTAGACTTTCTTTAAATCTTGATATTTGAGATAAATATTGCTTTTCCCTGCTGGGGACAGAGGGTTCCCGTATTCCTTTCTCGAAGGCCGCAGGTCCTGATTCAGGGCCTGAGCACCCTTGTGCTCTGGTGAAGCTGTGGGGAGAGGTTGCTTGTGTGAGCTCACACTTCCCAGCCACTGGGCTGCGGACACCACCTGCCCCACAGGGCCATCATCCACTTGGGTTTCACTTAGTGAATTAAAAAGATGGACAGGAGGAACCACCTGGCCACCTGGCTCTTCCTGCCTGCTGTACAGCTTAGAGGAAAAGGTTCTGTCTCTCCAGGAGGCTGGCTCCTCAGGAAACACGAGGACCTCTGGTTTCTCCATGCTCCCTCCCCACCCCTGGTCCCTCCCTCCCTCGTACACTAATTTGGTTTCAATCTGCTCTTCTGTCATTTATCCTTGAGAAACAGGCAATTTGGGGACACGGTGCAGTTTATTTATTTATCTGATGTCTCTGGACTGAGTGTGAGCCAACAAGACCAATTAGCAACGTCATGAATCAAGGTTCGATTGACACTGCCCTCGTAGGGGAAGTCGTTTGTTAGTTTAAGACGTTATGAGTTAATTACTGGCTTTGGGTCTTTAAACCGTAGGCTCAGCCTGGGTGTTTTTACTCTAAACAGAGCATGAAGTCAACACACTTCACCCACATGTGGCTTTAATTTACCAAGGACCTTGGCTGAAATAAACCATCCAGAGACACAATGTAAGCACGCTGCGGTGGGGGTTTGCTTGCTAATTGTTCTCCTTTCCCTTCTCTTCCTCTTGTCCCCAAACCAAGCGAAGATCATGGGCCTGTGGAGGGACAGGCCAGGGCACTTTCCTGACCCACAGCCCAGGATCACGCATACTCCAGGTGAAGGGCGACATCAGCCACAACATTTAAATTGCCATTTCTCTTTGCCCTTCTTTTGTTTGGAGAGACAGCAGAGTCAAATTTGTGTGGGTTACTGCGACCCTCCCACATCTGTTCAGCTGGGACTGTGAGCTGAACTCAGAAGCTGCTCCTGCAGGGGCTGGTAAAGGGGGCTGGCTCTTGGGGGTCCTGGAGACACTTATGGAAATGCAAAGATGGAAGCCAGATAGAGCCAGGGTCAGAACTACAAAGCCAGGCTGGAGCTCTCGAAGTGCAGCTTGCTGGCCCTCCCCCGCTTCTCTCTGTGTCTCCTGGTGTGTGTGTCTCTGCAAGCACACTGTCTCTCTCTGTCTCCCTGTCTCTGTGTCTGTCTGTGATACACACTGCTCCTCTGGTCTCCAGGTACCTCTCCCTCTGCCACATACACACTGACTCACTGTTTCCATCTCTGTCTCAGAGTGCATGTGATTCTCGCCTTCTGTCACCCACAGTCTCTCCCTGTCCCATGCTGTCTCTCTCCCCTGTCCCCTTTCTCCAGCTTCCTTCCCATGCTTCCTACTGCTGTTCCTCAAACTGTCCAGGGGCCGCCCTCCTGCAGAGCACCACAGCAGCCCTGTGACCCCCTGAGCAGGGTGGGCAGCAAGGGCTGCATCTCCTCAGCATCTCAGATGCAGCAAGGGCTGCATCTCCTCCTGCCACCCCTGAGCTCATGCCGGCCCTTGTCCCACCTGCCACACTGGATGGTCAGCGGCCGCTGCCCTGCCTCCCTCCAGCTGTCCTAGTTTATCATGGTCACTGATACAATAAAGGGGCTCAAGGAATGTTTGCAGGAATAAATAAATTAGGGTCACCCCTAGTCAGCTGGGAAGTACTTTGAATCTCTGTCGGCCAGATCACAATGCGTGCTCAATCAAACCCAAAAGCACCCCGTGGTGGGAATGGATGCTGTGAAATAGTTTGCAAGGTTTGGGCGCATCCTCGAGGGGTGCACAGAAGGAGCACCATGGCAGGTTCCAGGTATGGGTCTCTGGACAGCCAGGGGCAGTTTTGGAGGATGCCGCTCCTTGGGAAGCCCTGCGCCCAGCCAACCGCTGCTCCCTGCACGGAGATGCATGGCGCCTGGCCTGTGGCCGGGCCATCGGTTTGCTGTCAGCTTCCCCATTGATTCTGAATTTTATTATTGGCTTTTCGAGCGCTCCAGGACCCGGGCTTTCCTTCACATCGATTTGCTTGTTCCTGGATGAGAGGCTGCGCTTTTCCATCTTTATCTGCTGGCTGGCGACCTGCCCCTCTGTCTTGTACTGGGAGATCTCTGGCGTGTTCTGGGTCAGGTCTAGGAGCCTGAGCTCATTTCTTCAGACATGTGTAATGCCGAGACACATCTCCCCAAGCCAGGCTGGAAGCTGTGGATTCCCCGGAGCGTGTGGCCAGAGATGAGCTATACCAACAGCACACAGGCCACGCATGACCACACACCAACATCCCTAGTGCATAGGTAATTCATCACCAGGCCACAAGCAGGGAAACTGGGGCTCAGAGAGGTGTGGCCACTCTGTGACCCTAAAGGACTGGCCTCAGCTCTGCAATAGAGCTGCAGAAGCCCCGTAGCCCCTGTGTAGTGTCAGTACCAGCCAGGGGAACAGACAGCTCGGGCCGTACATGGCTGGTCCACAGGCTCAAGTTCAGTAACACCCACGTGGTGTGTGCCACGCTGGACAAGTCAAGTTCATGGATCACACGCTGAGCTATCTCCACAGCGTGAGACAGCGATGAAGTTTCTAATGGCTGAAGGCGAGCTCAGAGGCAGAGCCCTGGCCAGTATGCACGAGGACCTGGGTCATCCCCAGCTTCGCAAAAAATTTTTTTTATTTTTTAAAATGTTTCTAATTCCATACACTCAGTTCTGTAGTTCACCTGGCTACTGACTGAACCCCTGATTCTTGACCCATACTCAAGTGGCCCTTGTCCCAGGGATGCTCTTTCTCCTAACATACTCTCCCAATTCCCATTGTCCCCATCATCACCTTGTAGGTGAGGTGGGACCACAAGCTCACTGTCCCCAGAGGTCTGTCTGGACACCATGAGTTTCTAAGACCCTTGCCGGCTTGCTGGTTCCTGCCTTCTGATCCACCTGGGTCCCCATCCCTTCTGCTCCTCCTCTTCTTCCCACCTCTGCCCACCCCTGCTCGCTGTCCTTCCCCTCTCCATGGTATGGCAGCCTACACCTTCCTTCAGCAACCTGTGTCTGTCAGTCTCGGCATCTCAGGGCAGGTTAGGGAGTGGACACTCCCAGACACCTTTAATCCTGGCTCTGGTACCTGGCAGGTGGCATGTGTGGACAGCCAGGAGCTGGCCCCATCACCAGCACTCTGAGGGAGTGGGTTCTTTTCAAGGTATCCAGAGCACTGCGGATTGACTCAGAGTGCTGCGGGACTAGAGTGAGGAGAGGGGAGGCCCCGTGCTCCACAGTGCAGCAACCACAGGAGGGCCCTTCGCAGCAGAGACACACCTTCATCACATTGACCCTGGCCACCAGGTTTCACCGTCTCCTGGCTGTCCTTGTGCCTGCTGGGACTCTGAGCCCAGGACCCACTGGTATGGGCCAATGTTACTCACACCCAGAATGCAAGTGTCCTCACTACCACATCCCCTTTGCCAGCAAGTAATGTACCCTTTCAGTATGCAAGTTGCTTATGAGATGGGGATAGATAATATTCTCAGGGCCAGAGGAGCCAATCCACCTAAAAGAGCCCAGGGCCTTGATCCCCATGAGGCCACAACAAATGCTGGCTGCGCCTGCTGTCCTCATCACCAACAGGTTGTAGATGAGGTCCAGAGAAAGGAAGCATGTTTGTTACTGCCAAGACGGCTGAGGTTGAGTCAGGCAGGGTCTCTGCACATGGCCATCTCCCCCATCTCTCTCCTCTCTTGTAAAGATGCTTATCATGTTGGACCAAGAGCCACCCCTGTCCAGTAAGACCGCACCTTAGCTACTTACTTCTGCAACACCCCTATATTCACCTAAGTTTGCATTCTGGGATACTGGGGCCCAGGACTGACTCCAACGTATCTTTCTTGGAGTACACAAATCATTCTAGTAAAAGCTAATGCTGTGGGTCAACTTGGCGGGACCGTGGTGCCCAGGTGTTTGGTCCAATATTATTGTAGATGTTTCTGTAAGGGTGAGTTTTGGATAGATTAACGTTTACATGGGTGAACTCGGAGTTAAGCGGACTGCAGTCCATAAGATGGATGGGTCTTGTCCAATTCGTGGAAGGTCTGAAGACAGCAGAGATGAACCACCCTGAGCAAGGAAGAGTTCTGCCAGCAGTCTTCCTTGGGATTCCTATGATAGCTCTTCCCATGGTCTCCAGCCTGCTGGCTTACCCTGAAGATTTTGGCCTTGAACTTCCACAATTACATGAGTATACATACATACATCCTGTTGATTCTTTCTCCCAGGAACCCTAATACAGTAGGGAAGGACATGAACTCTGGAGTCACACCACTGAGTCAATTCTTTCCTCTCTCACATACCTGGCTGTGTGGCCTTGTGCATATTAACTTCTCAAAGTCTGTTTCCCCATTTAGAGCAGGCAGATCAGTGCCTACCTCCTAGGGTACCTTGGGGTTTCAGGAGCTGATCTGTATGTACGGCAGTGAGGACCATGCCTAGCCCTTAATAAGCCTATGTAAGCCTTAGCCACCTCGTCAGGGCTGCAGCTCCAGCACCCAAGGCTGGGATCATGACTAATAGAAGAAAAAGCGTCCACTGCCTTTACTCTCCCTGGTGGTCTTTTAAAGTTCTAGGCCCAGTGTGTATAGTCGCTAGCCATCTCTGATCTTCAGCTCTGCTGTGTAAACAGTTCCCAGCATAAGCAGCGGAAGGGGCTTCTAGTTTTAGGCACAGGTCACAGGCTCCTGGAATTAATTACCTAAGCCCTCCTCCATGCTGCTGCTGGACCTGTGCAGTTGGTTGGTTCCTCTCATCGTCTCTCTTCTCCCTTGTCCCTCTCTCCTGCAGTAGTTAAGATTCCCAAGGTGGCAGTTTGACCCAGTCCAAGTGGAAACAGAATGATCTATGCATCTAGAAATGGAGACTCTCTTTCCCCACAGAGAGGCTAACTGGTCTCCAGACTATCTCCCAAAGCACCACGTTGGCTGGGAGCTTGAAAGCTTTAAATCTGCATTTCTATTAAACACACTCAGCAATAAACAATTACCAAACCTTCTAAAAATCAACCCAGAGGCAGAAAGTTAGCCCTCCTCGCTACAGAGCTGTCTCACAACTTTACCTCGGTGGTGTTCTAAAGCTAATGAGAACTTAAGAAAAAATGGAATTAGGAAGCTGCCGTACAATAAGGTAGCTCAAATTATATAACTTATCTCTCTGGGTGGCTTGCTTAGGAAGCCACATATGAGTTTCTAATTAAAGGAGTATTAGAAGAATACATCCATAAATTTCAGAGCCAGGCTTAATTTTCTTGTTTGAAAACTGCCAAGGAAGAGAGTAGATTGCAAATATATGAAATACGAGAAAATGAGACTTAATGAATTCTGAGTTTATTCACTGAAGTATTTAACTATCGAAGCCATCAAGTGGGGATAATAAATTTGAGTGTGTCATAAGCCTGGGCCACTTTAATTCACATTTGTAAAATGAGCTATAAATAAAGTGCCTGGTTCAGTGCTTAATTTTTAGAGATGTATTAACTCATAATGCCTGTGCCCACATGATGCCCAGCACTGGAGTTAAATGTAAAGGTCTTTGCCAGTCAGGGGCTGAAGATGACCCAGATGCTTGGAGCCACGTGACAACCGGACTCTGAGGACTCAGCACAGGGCTTCTTATGGCCACCACCTGCCTTTGAAACCAGAAACTTGATTCCATTTCTGCTGGCAGGTGACATCAAAGTTTCTCTGCTTTGGCGGGCAGATGGAGGCTACACAATGTTGCCAGCCTCTGCAGTCAAGAGGTCTCGCAGCTTTCGGGGATAGGCTAAGCCAAACCCCACGAGTTCACCATTAAGGGCTGCTTTCCAGGTTCTTATCACCAAATCTGAAAGTGAAATCCATAAACCAGAACGAGGAACAGTGAGAGTTTTACAGGAAAAAAAAACAAACCAGGAACACAACTCCAACAACACAGAAAAACCACAGCACACTTCTCTCAGGCCAGGGCTAAAAGTATATATAGCACTTGGGTCGCCGCTATTGGTCCAAACTTATGCTAATTAGGATTTGAAAAAAAGTACCAATGCTATTGGTTCAAATTTATGCTAATTAGAGTTTGGCATGGACTAACGCTATAGGTCCAAATTTATGCAAATTAGGGTTTGGAAATGGACTAACGCTATTGGTTAGCTCTGGAGTCCCTACTCCCATTGGCTCTGCCGCTTCCATTTTCTTGGCAGATCAGGAAGTGGGAGGTTGAGGTCGTGGTAGGTTCGCGGCTGCGGCTGTGGGTGGGGCGGGCTCTCTACAGCTGACCTTTGCCTGGTGCTGGGCCTTGCGCCCATGGGGACGTGGCCTTGGCTGCTCACCATGCCTCAGCACCCCACGTCTGCTTGCGGGCCCTGTGCAGCCCGGCTGCGCCCGCGCTCCAGCCCACCCAGCTGCCCCTCCGCCAGTCCATCCCTGCTTCCCAGTAGGCCGGCTGCGTGGCTTGGCAGCCAGGGAGCCATGTCACTGTCAGAAGTCAACCCCGAGGCAGGCCCCGGGGAGGGGCAGGAGGACCCTTCAGTGGGGCAATTAAGCAAAGATTAATGAAAAACAAGACCGTCTTAGCCAACTTGCTGTTGCTTTAATGGGATGCCTGAGACCAGGTAATTTATAAAGAGGTCTCTGGCGCCAGGCTCTGGAGGAAGGGCGTCCAGGAGCACGTGCAGCCGATGAGGACCTGTGCATCACGACATGGCGCAGCGCCTCGCGTGGTCAGGCAGTCAGCACGCCAGCGCAGCGCCTTCCTCTTCCTATAAAGCCACCACGGCCATCCTGGGGTCCCACCCTCATGACCTTCTGTGATGATGATTGTCAAAGGCACCACCACCGGTACCATTAACACCCGAATGCAAGGATTCAAATGCTTCCAACACACAAAGTTGGGTGGACACATTCAATCCATGGCAGTGACTCTGCAAAGGAGGGGGCAGTTCTGAAGAAATCAGCCCCCCTTGAAGGAAACCAAGAGGACCACTGTTGTGGGGCTCTCTACAACCTGCCCTTAAGGAGTCCGTGTTCTTGGGAAAAAGGAGACACAGGTAAATCCAGGGAAAAAATGCTTTCAGATACTGAGAAGAACACTCAAGAAAAATAAAGTAGAGGGTTGTGAAGGTGGGGAAGGTGGGGAGGGTGGGAACACTGCTCAGCTGGGCTCAGTGCACCGAGGACCTGAGTGAGGATCTCTGCAGGGGAGGGCTGAGCATTCCTTGTGCCCAGGATCTGTGGTGGCCTGAGCAGGGCGAACCTGAGGGCCAGAGGGAAGCCGCGGGCTGCAAGTGGTGAGCCCAGGAAGGGGCAGGAGGAGATCAGGGCGAGGCGGTGATTAGTTTGGGTTCCCTTGTGGATATGATGGAGACTAACAGGGGACCTTAGGCCCTGTGACAGTGCAATCTGATTTACATTGTACCTGACCACTGTGGCTGCCGCAAAGAGGACACCCCAGTAGCAGCAGGGAGACCAGTCACAGGCTGCCTAGGGAGGCGAGGGGGCTGGCACCAGGAGGGAGGTGTGGGGCAGAGTGGAGGTAAGACATGTCCTACCTCCGCCACATATCCTCCTTCCTGCACCTGGTAGACAGGGCTCCCCTGGGCTTTGAGAAAGTCACTATCTGAAAACTAACTTTTAAAAAAATGGTTTTTTTGCATAGCATCCTAAATTTTCTTCATGCTACATTTACTACTTGTGAAACTGAGGCAAGAAAATAAGATTTTAAAAAACATTCAACAAAGAAGGGTAGGGCACAGTTGGCTTAATATAAATGGAAGAGGGAAAGAAGATGTAAGGGCCTTTGGTGGACAGTAGGCTCAGTGCAGAGTAAGAAATGGCTTTCCAGGAAAAAAAAATGGAATTTTTGGTTGCACGATCAGAAAAACAATATCTAGAATGGGGAGGGGGATTCTTTGAGCTCCTTAAGGGAACGATTTTGTCTTATAATGATGGGGTTGAATGTCTGTGTAGGTGATCCCTCAATGGAGACTCCTGAAGTGGGGAAATTTGGTAATTTGAGAAATAATCAAGAGTCCATCACAAAAATCAGAGTGTTCTTGAGAATAGAATGGGATCCAAACAACCCTCTAAGAAAAGGAGACTCGGCTTCTAGAGGACCATCATTTTGTTCATTTGGATGGAGAATGAGGAGGGGCTTGTACCAGGCTGGCCCAGAGGTTGGGTTAGATCTTCCCATACCACCCTCCTCTTCCAGAAAGCATTCTGAGTCTTCACAAGACCCCGTCCTCTGTCCCGAGCTGTCCCTAGAGGAGATTTGTCCAGGTGAAGGGCACAAGGTTCCAGTTCCTGGAAACACCTCCCCTCTGCTTCAACTATTCCATATTGGTTATCCGTCAGTCTCTCAGAGGTGACTGACTATATGTGTCCTGTATGTGCATACTCAGAGGTACACACACAGGGGACTTCACTCAGAATGTTATTAAATTTTCATCGCAGACCTGCCGAAGCAAGAATGAAAACTTGAAGCTTGCGAGTGAGGTCCTATATGTGTGTCCCTTCAGTGTCCCTGTGTGTGTCATCCAGTCCACCAAGATTATATCTGCTACTTTGTGATGACTTAATAGCAAACACTGGTAGTATTTGTATAGCTTTTTTGTTCACCAATTTTTAGCAAATTCTTTGTCCCTCAAAACTGAACATGCTGTGAACTAGCCACTGCCTACTGTCAAGAGCTTTCAGTTTGTTCCCATCATCAAGTCAAAGTTAGGGTCTTTTCTGGAGCTGCCTCTCCACTGCTGGACTAAATTACTGCTGGATGCTGACCAAGCTCCTCACATGGGTCTGGCCACTTTCATTTTAAGAGACAGAAACCTGATTTAAACCGGCAGGAGCTAAATGAATCCCTAGACTGGAAATGCTAGGGAAAGTCACAGCTTGAACGGGCAGATTCAGAGCTCAGACAATGCCTCAGGGCTCTTGCTGTCTCCCCAGCTCTTGAAGGATGTCCATACAGCCAGTGTTTGCAGCAGTCACATAGCCAAGTGGAGCCCGAGGGACCATCGTGGTTGGTGGTATTGTCTTTCATGTTTGCTCACCTGTGAGGCTGGACTCGCAGCACCTCCACCTCCTGCTGAACCTCCTTTCCTCTCTGTGACTCCTGAGCCAGGTGTTACTCCAACTGATTTTCATCCTCAAAGTGGGTGACTGGAGGTGGGGAGAGACCGATGCTGACCCCAGTCTGCATTCTAGCCCATGCTTCCAAATTCCCATTTATCCTTGCTTCTCTACTTCATGATCTTCCTTCTCATTGGCCAGATTTCAGGTTCCTGTACAAGACATGGAAACAGCTGTCTCTCAGTCTGTTCAACCAGCTCTTAGAGTTGCAGAAAGCCAAATTCCTAGAACAAATCCCCAACTGCGTACATCTGCTTTTTGGAGTGAGCTTCGATCTGTATAGCAGGAGAAGTGGCCGCCATATGCATTAAATTCACACCCTACAAAATTAGCACTAAAAAATCAATACATAAATCTTCTACACTATCTCCAACCAAAAATGAGGGCCTGGAAAAATTCACAGGAGAAGCAGGGTGTGAGATTCAGTGAAGTTTGAGATTCATTCCTACCTTGTCCTATTTACTGTCAAAGAGAAGAAAGGCAGTAGGTCTTTTTATCTCCTTTTGGTCCCCCTAATAATTCTATGAGGGGATGGAAGCTTAGTTTCAGTGTACCGTGTCCTCTACAGTGATGGGGCCAGTGGGCCCAGGGGCTAGAATTTGAACTCAGGTCTGTCTGCCATACTCCTAGCTTTTACCCCAGTTTTTCCTAGACACTTAGAAACCGTATCAAGTTCAATGTTAAATACATTACCTCTCTGTTGTCTGTGCCTTGCCTTGATCATTTGGTACAAATTGACAAGTGAGAAAACTGTCTTTTCCTCCTCCCTGCTGGCAAGCATCACTGCCAAGGGCAAATATATGGAGCGTGGCAGAGGACTTCTTCCATTAGTGCCCAGGAGACAGGACAGCTCACATTCAGGATGCTGGTGGGGTGACAGCGGGGAGAGTCTTTAACAACTCAGAAAAGTTGGGAAGTTTTAGAGTCTGGCTAAGAAACTTGTGCAACTTATCCGAGTGTAGTTGTAACATCACTGTGTTATCAAGTGTTTATGAAATGCACTTCATGTGACAATGGAGACTTTCATACTGTTCATTCATTAACGGTTTGGGGAAAAAACAAAGGTTTATTTTCTAATGCTGCATGTATTTCATGCAGTAGAATCAAGTGAGAGTTTGGGGAAATCGAATGGTCTGTACATTCAAGGAGGCGTGGAATGTGGTTCTTGCTCTGCTCACCATCAAAGGCCGCAGGAACCTTGAGATCCCTTTGCACAAGAGAAGGGCAGGAGGTGCCTGTCACTTGGCAAGATGTGTGGGTTGAGCATATGAGATGCACAGAGGATTAGTCAGTGCACCAACCAGGCGCTGGCTGTGCTGTGCCCCCGCTGGGATGTGCAGCTCTTGAACCCTGAGAAAGCCGAATGGAGAAAGTCAGACGGAAGATGCTAGAAAGTTCTGGAGACTTGTCCTCCTCTGCTCACTCATCCTCTGAGCAGTTAGTGGAGAAGCCCCGCAGGCTGCCAAGACGACTGCATCCCAGACTTCCCTGTGGTCTGTTGATTTGCCTTCTTTGGGGGAAAGATATGGGTCTTGGGTTTGAATATCAAAGTCCTGATGAATGGTCCTTAACTTTCCTTGGGCATATAATCTGCCCCAAAGCTATTCAGTGTTGATGGATAACAGAAAAGAAAATGCTACATGTATTTTGAGGTTGGGAGGTATTTTGGGTTGGGGGGTACTTACTCTTTCTCGTCTCTGGTTCCTATCGTACCTATCTCCCACCTCCACCCTTCATTTATAAGGATGTGTGAAAGGAGACAGGGCACAGGGAGAGGGGGAACCTACCACTTTTAAGAACACATCCCTTCTGGGTTTGCACAGCAGGTCTGAGAAGCCCTCTAGGTTCTAAGAATAGAGGAGTACATCCGAGATGCTGAGACGCCAGGAGGGAGGAGGGCACAGGAAGTGGCTCCATCTTGACATAGCTTGCTCAGAGCTACAGCCAGTCACTTGTGTGCAGCTAGGATGTTACAACGATACCCACCAGTCCCATCCCGGGACCTTCCATTCCCACCTCTCCTCTCCAGGTCTGCCTTCATTGATGCACCCTACTCATTGGTATAGAGAAAATGATCTGAAAGAGTTTCTCATCCCAACCTCAAAATACATGTAGCATTTTTCACTACACAGGTCATTTTTAGATAGGTGAACTTTATATTTCTTATAGGAGTTCATATTCATGAACAATGTTGTGGGAAAGGCTAGCTTTAGGAAACTGAGCTTTATCCCCAAATCCTCTCAACCCCAACTAGTGGCCCAGGATTTTGGCATTTCAAATGGCTTCCCTAATTAATACCAGGTGCGGTGGCATACCTGTAATCCCAGCAGCTCTGGAGGCTGAGGCAGGAGGATTGAAAGTTCAAAGCCAGCCTCAGCAACTTAATGAGGCCCTAAGCAACTTGGTGAGACCCTGTCTTAAAAGAAAAAATAAAAAGAGTTGGGGATGTGGCATAGTGGTTCAACGCCCCGGGGTTCAATCATCAATACCCCCCAAAAAGTTCTCTAATAAGAATCAGAGTGGGAAAAATATCATTTTTCTTGTCTTCATTTCCACCTCTTCCCAGAGTGGAGAGAGGAACCATGTAAAACAACACACAAATCAATAAAGAAGATTATTTCAGAAGAGGAGCTAAGTGGACAATGTCATGACGTTGATAAATTACAGGACTTTTTATGTTGTGCATTTAGGCTGAAAGTTAATTTGGAGATTAGGTCATGCCATCACCGGGGACACTTCAGTTCCTTCTGGGCATTTGCCTGGCAACCTGCTCTGCCTGGGGAAAGGCTCATCTTAAATAGTTTGGACATGAGTTATGGTCAGCTCCAAGCGCGGCTGTTAGAATTTAGACTGATAGGCTCTGTAACACACTTGGCATGCAACAGGAGAGCCAAGTCCCACCCCTGGCTTCTGCTCAGCCGCAGGGCCTTGCCGCCCAGTGTGAACCCTAGTGTTATTGCCCAGGGCAGAGCTGAAACCAGGGTCTGAAAGCAAACTGTGGATTTGGGAGGGGGTGGCAGTGAGCAGGGTCAGAACAGAAGCAAGCCGGGGAAAGGAAGAAGCCACGGAAGGCAGCTAGCCAACAGCCACTGTGGGTGCATGCCGCTGACCACCCTGGCGTGGGGTGCCGGTACAGGGCATACCTCTGTCCCTTCTTGTGTGCGGGTTATTTTCTGTGTTCTTTTCCGGCACTTCCACAGACAGACAGGAGACCTCTGGCTGCCAGAGAAAATTCTTAGGCAAAAAAATGCAAATAGTGGCCACAGGTGGCCTGCAGTGTCCGGCCCCTGTAGTGTTGGGGGCAGGCGTTGACCACGGCAGTGGGCACCACTGGTTCAGTGGTGTTGGGGGGCTTCATCCTGCACACCCAGCTGTCACAGGGCCATCTTGCTGGGTCTCTCAACCTCTTTGCTGTGGGCAGGGGCTAAGCTGGCTAAGCTGTGCATGCCTACCCCAGGTCCCCTGCCAGCCTCACTGGGGACACAGTTACATACTCACTAACTGCTTAATTCTGCCAATACCGGTCTCCCTGGCAACCAAGGGCCCTGTGCAACAGAAATGAACTGCATTTTAAAACACACACATGTATGAAAAATATTAAAGGTGCACCTTCCTTTTTCCTAGCAGTGCCTTTAAAGGCTATGGGGCTTTTGAACAGTGATTAAACCTAAGTGATTTTCCAGCCCCGTATCCGAGTTCTTCTCAAATCAATCCTCTGCTGCTCTAGATGGTTTAGGGATGCGTGTTTCCAGGAGACAGGCACCGAAGCTCCCTCCATCCGAGGCACCTGCTGCTTTTAGTAGCACACCACACGCTGCCCCGCGACGGCCCCACAGAGCTCTGCGTTGCTGGTCACCAGCCTGGACTGTCTTTGGAAACAACACTTCTGCTGTGTGACCTCAGATGGCCCCTCTGGGCCTTGCTGACCTTGTGTGTAAAATCAGCGAGCTGCCTTACAGGAGTCTCCTTTTCTACAGCAAATTCTGCACAACTGTTTTTGTTTTCCTGCTTTTCCCACACAGTCCTGCAGAGGGCGCAGTCTGGCTTCTTTCGGGGACTCTGTGTTAGGTTCATGCTCTCACCAGGGTTTCAGGCCCCTCAGATTCTTTCATGTGCCCTGCAGGGACATGTTCTTTCTCCCCTGGGAGATGGACAGCATCTGTCCCTGGCCCTGAGGTCGCAGATGTGCGGGCTAAGACGCGAAAGCCCTCCCCAGTGCCGGCTCTCCCAGATGCTGGCCTGGGACATTAGAAAAGGCAGTTGACCTTGCGGAAGCGGTTTTCTCATCGGGAAGGTGGGATGAGCAGTTTGACACACTAACAGGAGATGATCCCCCTGGTGCTCTTCAGAAACTTTATTTTTGGAAGAAGGAAATGGACGTGACTTTCTGGGGCTGGCTCTTCTTTGCTACCTCTGTCCCTGCCCCCCGCCCCCAGCCCTTAGGAGTTGCTCTCTGCTGTGGTTGGGGCCTGGCATGTCCCTCCAGGCGCATGTGTTAAAGACTTGGTCCCCCGCTCTTGGTGCCATTGGAAGTGGTGGAAACTTGAAGAGGTGAGGCCTAAGGTCATTAGGGTGTCCCCTTGAAGGGGATCCTGAGACTCCAATCTCTTTTCCTCTCTTTCTTCATTGCTGGCCGTGAGCTGCGGGGCTTTGCTGCACCCCTGCTGCCACCAGGCTGTGCTGCCTCACACCAGAAGCGATGAGGCCAACCTATCAGGAACTGAAACCTCCAAAACGGTGAGCCAGAATGAACCTTTCTTCTTTATACATGGATTGTCTCAGTTACTTTGTTATGGTAACAGAAAATTGACATTGTTTCCTCTGATCTGGGGAATTTTGTCTTAGATCTCTTCTAGTGATTCTTAAATATTTATAGTTCAACATTGTAGATGATGGTATTACAGTTATTATTTGTGTCTAAGTACCAGGGGACACATGTTCACTGTAGAAAAGATCAAGGAAGAAAGGCACAAATAAGAAGGTAGAGGGGACAAAATCCTATACCCCAGAGGCAATCATGTTCAACAGACATATTTTTCTGTGTGTTTGGGGGGAAGAGGCACCTGGCTGAGCCTCTGTGGCATATGAACTTTTGTGTTCAGCCTCCCACTTTCAACAGGATCAAGTCCCCGCTTCACTCTGCCATGAAACCTGTCCGTCATGGTCTTTTTGAATATGTGTTATAATATGCCTGACATTCCTCCACTGTTGGATATTTAGGCTCTTTTCATATTTACCTATTAAAAATGACACACAGGCTCAGGTGTCGACCTCCTGGCTCTCCCTCCCTAGCCCTCTGACCTTCCTAGAAGCTTCCAAACACGCCCTGCTTGCCATGGTTAGCAGGGAACCTTGAAGCTCCACATGGGTGTGGGAGTCAGGCTCACTGTCTGCTCCCTCCTGCTTCCTCAGGTTGAGCCGGGGGTAGGTTTGCTTTGCTCTGGGGGAGCTCCCAGACCCTATAAGGACAGCCAGAGCTCCTCTTCCTGTCCTGTCCAGCAAGCACTGGCAAGGACCTTCCTGTTGGCCAACCCCCAGTGACTGAGGCCTGCTATTGCTGTTGCTATTGGTCCATGGAGCAGTGACAGAAAACAGGAAGGACCAATCAGAATCCTTCCCTGAGATAAAACACAGGTGCTTGAGTTAAAGGGTGATAGCTGAGGCTGTCATTGCCCCACCAGGTGGAGAAGGCCTTCTGAAGTGGCAGCCCACAGAGGGGAGAGGGCAGAGGCAGCCAGGAAGGGGCAGAGCCAGCTCTGCTGCTGAGGCCCGCCTCCTCGCACCTGCCTTGTGTGGAAGACCAAGGCAGGTGCCTCCCACTCCTTTGTGGCCTGCACTGGCTTGAACTGGGGTTCAGATCCTCAGTCCTCACAGGAGCACCCTGTAAAGTGACCTTCCTAGAAGCTGCCACCAAGGACGGTGACACCTTCCAGGGAGAGTGGAACTCATCTATGGAACTTGATCATTGTTAGTCTTCTCCGGGAAGAAAAAGAGGAACCTACGTAAATAAGCCCTGAATTCCCCTGCCCCAAACCAACCACCAGTCTCCCTGGAAACACGACTCATAGACACACGGCCCCTGGGCTGCCCCTGGCAAGAGATAAGATGGTCCCAGAAGGTGAGTTTGCCTGAAGAAAACCACACTGAGATCTGCAGAGAAAACAGCAGAGATGAAGCTTCTGTTTATCTGCGTCCCTATTTTTAAAGCTCAGTTCTTGACGCTCCGTTGTCAGCCTGTTGCTCGCCTTTTCTGTCATTGGATGAGAAGGAAATAAAGAGCTCTTCTTGGAAGCCCTGTGCCGAGGAATACTCTCTCTTGTCCTGTCCATGCAGAAGCGGCAGGTGGCTCTGAACGGCTGCCCAGGTGTGAGAACCGCCACACCAGGGCTGGGCTGGCATCAAGAGCTATTCCACACACTGGACAAATCTTGGGGAAAACCTTTTTTTGTTTTTTTTTTTAGCAAACAGACTCGGAAAGCAAAGGCTGACTCATCTAAGCAAGGCCTTTGGGCCTGCCTGCGTCTGGGAAGAACAGGGGCCTCCTCAGACACGCTGCTTCGCAATCCTGGTGGAGGTGGACGAGGGCGGCTCCCCGGCTCCGTGGCTCCCCACGTGTGCCCGCGTGACTCAGAAAGCAAGCTGCATGTGTCCCTGAAGTGGGCCAGCTTTAACCCTTTGGGGTAATACCAGGGAGTGCTAGAGCTAGGTCGTGTTCATCACGGTGCGATCCATAGTCGCCAAGGTACGGAAGCAGCCTAGGTGTCCCTTAGCAGAGGACTGGACAAAGCCAAGGCGGGGCCTGTACACAATGGAGTCTTATCAGCGGCAAAGAAGAATGAATTACGTCATTTACAGACACATGGACAGAACTGGAGGCCATAATTATGAGTGAAATAAGCCAGATTCAGAGGGACATGTCCTGTGCTTTCTCTCATAGGTGGAAGCTAGAGGGACAAACGAGGGGTGGGGGTGCCATGAGAAGGGAGACCCCTGGGGTCGGGGCCGGGGGAGGGAGCAGGGAGCAGGGACACTGATCCGTTATGATGTTCTGTGTGGACAGATAGGCCGCGGTGCAGCACCCACTCTGTGTAATTCATATGATAAAACAGGCGGCTGGTGTGTGGATGTGGAGAGGCCCAGCTGCGTGGCGAGACGCGGGGACCCCAGAGGACCCCCTCCGTGAGCTCCCCTGCAGCCCCATGCCCCAGTCCTGGGGAAACTCCACCACCTCCAGACGCCCACCGTGAAGACCTCACACAGACTCAGTTTCCTTTTAAAGCACGAAGCTCCTTTTCACTAGGCATTAAGTCCTCAGGTTAAATCTGAAACCTGCCCCTTGGCACCAGGTGCTCCTTGCTGGGGTGATGGTATGCACCATCCACAGGTGGCAGAGGAAGAAAGCAGTGCCCAGGGATGTCAAGGACCACTTGTCTGAAGTCTCACTAGTAGGACGTGGTGATGGAGGGTCAAAACTCCTGCCGCCAGAGCCGGGCCTTGGAGGAGGAGGCACAGCCCTGGTGTGATTTGGTCTTTGGGAGTCAGAGGGGGTAATTTGAGGGGGAGGGTAGTGCTACTGGGGTGGGCAAGCCTGAGTAGGAGCCCGAGGTGCCCCCGAGGGCCAGGCACATGTGCCTGGAGCCACTGAGCTGAGGCCGACGGAAGTCACATAGGCCAGGATCCCTGCATGCCCCTGGGTCTAGGCCACAGACTGGGAATCGGCCAGCTCTTGCATCCAGAGCCACCACAGTGCTGGTCCTGGAAGGTGCCCAGTGAGTGTCCCCTGCAGTGGGGACAGAATGGCGGTGTCCTGCTGTCTCGTTTCCCCTCCTCCCCAGCTCCCACCCGGCCGCCCTTTCTGTTAATCCAGGTGAGGCTGTGCCCATCTGGCACGCTGCAGGCTGAGAGGACAGCTCTCTGGGCCTCCACGTTGTCTTAGTGGCCTCAGAAACGCACGGCTCTGGAGAGGAGGGAGCAAGGGCTCTGACTGCCCATGGCCAGGCTGCCTCCATCGGCCTCCCCAGGAGTCTCCACCTCTCCTCTCAGGGCTGAGGCTCCAGGATCCTTCCAGGCTCTGTCAGTTCCTGGGGAGCTGTCAGAGGGTCCAAGTGGAACACCCACCCTGCAAGGGGACTCCCCCGAATGCAGGGTTCCCAGCGGCAGCACAGGAGACTCATCTGGGGAAACCTGTAGAGAAACAAAACAAGATACCTGGGCCACTGCCCCTGCTCTGCTCTGCCACGGGGTCTGGATAACAGCAGGGTTTGAAAAGCTCTCCAGGTGATTCTCATGTGCAGTCCCCAGGGAGAATCACTCACTGCCTTGATTCAAGAAGCCAGATCTGCAGCGGCTGGGACTGAAAGCTTTCATTGCAACCCGAGACGTGTGGATGCTGGAGTCCTCGCACAGAGTGGCACTTGGGGGAAGCAGCCTCTGCAGCCCTCCTGGGTGTTCTCAAGGCTTCTGGGTTGCTTAGGCGCCCAGCTCAAGGCCTGTGCTGGGAGAAGTCCTTACACTGTGTCCTTCAGGGGATAAAGACAAGGAAAGCAGCCCCCACGTCCCCTGTGTGTTGAGCGCAGAGACTGTGATTTTCTTCATGGGTTTTCAGTCTGCACTTGGAATCCTGGATGCGGAACCTGTGGCTGCGTGGGACCCACCATGTGTGATCTTGCGATAGCTTCTTAATCCTTCCCGGCTTCACGTGCATCCAGAGTAAGTAGAACGGTGCCGCCCTCCTCGTGTGGCACAGATGGACCGCGAGTGACTTTACAGAGCGCTTGGGACCATGCACACTGGCCTGAGTGACGGCAGCCCCTGTGTCACCTGCAGCACTGGCTTTCTTCTTCAAATGGTAGGGAGCCGGCCAAGCCACTTTCCCAGTTTGTGTCTGTGCAGTGGCCAGTGGGTGGGTAGGTTGGTGGGTCCGGGTTTCTTCTACTGATCCCTGTTCTGTCGACTGTCCTTGCCCTGCCTGGACTAGGGCTGGCTCTAGTTCCTATCAATCTTTATTTGCGGCTGTATAGCTAATCGCCCCCAAATTTTGTTGAATTTTGTTGCTGTAAACACCAGCTATTTTCTTATTATCTCACATTTCTGGAGTCGCCTGGGGCCCTGCCTGGGGTCTCTCTCAGTAACCAGGCCTGGAGTCACCCTTCAGCCTCCTGGCTGGCTCACGTGACTGGTGGGTGGTGCTGGTGGCCTCTGAGAACTTAGCCAGACGCTGAGCAGGCTGCTGCCTGCCGTCCTCCCCTCTTCTCTCTGTGTGGCCTGCACTTTCTCACAGCCTTGGGGCCTGGGATCCAAAACCAAGAGCACCAAGACCACCAGGCAGGGTCTCTGCTGCCTCTAGTGACGGTCTCGGGACTCACAGTAGCACTGCGGTTGCCACAGCCAGATATCCTTCCAGATTCTAAGGAGGAATCATAGATGCGGCCTTGCAGGAGTGTTTAAAACTGCTGTATCCCTCCAGGAAGGCTGCAGGACTCTGGAAGGGGGTGGCAGAGGGCACACACACTGACAGTTGCTAGCAGCCTGGGTTCTGGAGTTCCACACCTGGCTGTGGATCCTGGCATCTCCCACTGCTGCCTGGTGACCTCGGGCACGTTATGTAACTTGTCTGCTTCTCAGTTAGCCGTCCTAGCAGTGCCCAGCTGGAGGTGCTTGGGTACAGCGTACTTGCGTGGTGCAGAGGAGGGCTTCCGTGGTTGTTCACTGATGTCAAGAGGTCGTCCTTGTTGTCGAGCACAAGCTGGGCTCCCCGGGGCCCTTCTGGTTTTTCCTATCAGCTGAGCACAGAACGCTGTGGTTTGGACCCTGCTTGGGGTCGTTGCCCTCTGCTGCCTGGCATTCAGAGATGCCAAGGTGTGCAGATGGCTGTCACTGCTGCTCTGAAATCGTGACATGCAATGATCAAAGAGATGACAGACTGGCCGTTTCAAAGCCACCTTGGTTCTCTCCAAGAGAACATTCTGTTCATTCGACCTCTCCTTTCCTCAGCCACTGTTCCCAGGTGGTTCTGGGCTGTGTGAGTCTGAAAGACCGCCCCCTCACAGATGCTTCACAGGGGACGGGAGCAAGGGGAAGCCCTCAGACCATTCCACGGGCCCCACAAGTGCTGGTTCTCAGTGGCAGTTCACGGCAGCCCGAAGCTGGCCACCCAGCCTGGGGAATCACACTTCCTGATTAGCTTTAATCAGACCAACAACCTACACGCACATTCTCAGTAAGCACACCTGGTACTGTGCAGGCAAAGCTGCTATCCCTGGGGCCTCCCTGCCCACACCAGCTCTGACATGACCACCGCCATATTTGTCTGCATTCCTTGGACACTCTCCTGTGCCTTAAGGTATACTTAGATCTGGAGCTTTGAAAACATGCAGGTCAATATGTGTGTGTGTTTATATTTGATAAGCAATAAATGAATTCCAACAAACATTTGTTGCTGCCCAGTTCTGGGCCAGGACCTGGGGGACTGGCTTCGCTGGGCCGCTGGGCTCATCTTTGATCAGGGGGTAGGCGAGCCCTGAGCTGGGTCAGCTAAAGGTAGGATTGTGGGGAGGCTGCCCGTCAAGCCCTCTCCGTGTCCGTCAGTGTGCCCCATCTGTCCCCTGGCCCTCAGGGCCTCCCTGCTGGGCTGCCCCACAGAAGACACTTGATTTCCCCAGTGTGGGAAATCCAAGAGAATACAAGGCAGAAAGTGCACCCAGGACGGAAGCCACAGTCTTCTCTAACCTGACCCCATAGCAACACCCGCACCTTGTGCCATGTTGTATCCAGTGGCTCCAAGGAGAGAGGGCTCTCCTGAAGGGGAAGGGATGGTCAGAAGATCAGAAGGCAGGGCTCCCTGGTGGCCATTCCTGACACTGCCTGGCACATGTTTCCCTCAAGGTCATTTGACTCTACCTAACTTCTACAGCTTGCTTTTCTCAGTTGTCAGTGTGTCTTGGAGATCTGTGTGTCCACATTCAGTTCTGCACCATGTTCCAGAGCCTAGATCAGTGTTTTTCAATACTGGCTTTATCTTTTTCTTCTTCTTTTTTTTTCTAAATAGTACAGAAGGCACAGATCCCACCCAGGGCAGTATGGACCCACATTTTTGTGTGTAGAAAGCTGTTGCCATGAGAGCATCCCTGAGGTTTCCAGGGTGCAGTCAGAGTGAAAAACTACCATAGAGGCACTCTGTAATTTATTTACCATCCCCACATCCACGGGTTGTTTTCTCCCCTAAACTTATGGGCAGGTGTGGCTCACATGTGCGAAGCAGGTGGGATGATCAAGAGCGCTGTATTTCCACAAAGCACTTTCTGCAGGGACAAGGTGTGCTTTGTCTTATGGACACAGCAAAATGGCCCTCCAAGGTCCACCCCCTCCAAAGAGTTCCTATCTCCCACAATCTCACCAGCATTAAATTTGATCAAACTTTTGAATCGGGGCCAACCTGATGTTTGAAAAATGGTATTCATTCATGTTTTACTACCTCATCAGAACTGTCTGGCTGTATTCCCGGTCACTGTGGGACTCTTACATACAGAATAGGTTTTAGCTTTTTTACAAGATGTCAGAAGGTCTGGGAGTGGATGGATCCTGAACTTCTGAGCCTCCCCTCCAACTGATGTGTACAATTTGGAACTCGCCTCTTTTCCTTTTTCCTTCCTGGTTTTAATTCTACTAAATGACTAAATATTGGAGTGTGATGGCCATGCCTATAATCCCAGTGGTTCAGGAAGCTGAGGCAAGAGGATCACAAGTTCAAAGCCAGTCTCAGCAACTTAGCAAGTCCCTAAGCAAATTAGCAAGACCTTGTCTCAAAATAAAAAATAAAATAAAAAGGGCTGGGAATGTGGCTCTGTGGTTAAGCACCCCTGGGTTCAATCCCCAGTATCAAAAAAAAAAGAAAAACCTAAATATTTTTATTGTTTAATTTTTAAAAACGAATGCATCTTTTATAATAGATGTTGCTATTCTGGCTTTCCTTTCTTCCTTTCTGACCTTGCCCCACTCCATCCCCAGTGCATCCAGGGCCTCTCTTCTGGGGGAAGACACACAAGTGCCCCTTTTCTATTTCTAGTAGTTGGCCAGAGCCCTGAAGGCCCCCTTTGCCTTCTGACCCCATGTTAAGGAATCATGATCGACAAGCTGACCAAAGTTTTCGGAGTTGTGTTTTCTTTTACTGTTGCCCTTGAGATTTTTTAGAAAAAAAGAGCCACATGCATGCAAACGTGATTATTATAATCACACACGCTGTGGAACTGATTCTCAACAGCCCGCCCTGGGCTTTCTATTCAGGAGACTAGAGAAGAGGGCGGAGAAGCTTCAAGGAAGGAGAGGGGGTGTCATTCAAGTCCAGCCTTTGAAAGCCATTCTGTGGGGATCCACGCCCACTTCTGGTCCCCTCTGTGACCCAGCTAGTCTCTCCTCCAGTGAGGAGGAGGAGAAAGTGCTGTTGGGAAGCACAGTCGTTCTTTGGGTAGACACCCTCTGTTGGCCACACCACAAATAGAACCTTGTCCCCATAATGTACCTCATACCTCAACCAAGAGAGCTGGGTTCCTGTTCTCCTAGCAATATCCTTCTCCAGTGCCCCAAGTGCAGTCCTCCAAGGGCGACCTCACAGCTCCTTATAAAACCTGCAGCATAAACATCGAGGCTTAAGTGAGAAGAGAGAATGCAAGAGGTAGGCCCTCACACGGGCTTTGAAAGGTAAAGTCATATTGTGAAAGTTTTTAATTTTCTGTCAAGTGGTGACATTAGCAGCCCGGACACTTTGTCAATACTAATCCTTTTATGACATGTAAGCTGGAATATGTCTTAATGGACTGTCACTGCAGGAGGCCAGCTAAGGTCTTGGCTAGAAGTCCCTCCTGGAATATTTTGTTTCTCTTGGAATAGACTTGACTGTCTGGGTGAATCTGATTTGACATTTGGACAACTGGAGCATTGTCCCAGGCCCAGTGAAGCAGAAGACCCGCCCTGTCCTGCCCACCCCCCTCTCACTCGCCCTGAGCAAACTGCCCCATCCTGTCCCATTGAAGTCCGCGCTGGGGAGAGGGTGGACCCAGCATCTAAGCCAGCCAGCCCACAAACAGCAGGCTTGCGGGACTGAAGGTCTTTCCTTCCTGCGTCAGTTTCCCTTGGCGGCAGCTTTGGAGTTTACAGTGGGCCCTGGTACCACACCAGCCTCCCTCCACGTGGTGTCCCACCACTCCGCAACGTGTCACAAGCACGCCTTCACGTCCTGTGCACCACGGCTACCTTCTGCTCCCACGTCCAGGACACGCTGTGTCAGTTTTTGTTTGAAACAGTAACTCACCTCTGTAGACGTCCTAAACGAGGAAAGGCGCCTTTATATTCAAAAGCCCTATTTAACGTGTCCTTTATTCTTCCTGTGGATTGAGACTGTTGTTCATTATCCTCTTGAACACCTAAAGAACCTTTATTAATATTTCTGGTGCTGGTGATGCATTTTCTTAGCTTTGGGCAGCCTGGAGAAGGAGTTTATTTTCCATTCCACTGGATAGCACTGGAGGCAGGCCATTTTATTTTCTGTCTTTTCTTTCAGTGCTGTAGAGATCCTGGTCCCTGTCTTTGGCTCACACTGCTTTTTCTGAGAAGTTAGCCATCAATCTTGTGATGATTCTCCTGTATTGAAAGCATCTTTTTTTTTCTTTGCTCCAAGACATTAGGTTTTACCATTTTTCTCATGATATACCTTGGGGTGGATTTTTTTTGTGCCGACTTCTTGGATCTATAGTTGCAAATTTTCCATCTAGTTTGTGAAGATGTGGGCTCATGTTTCTTCAAGTATTTTTTCTGCCCATCTCTCCCTCTCCTCTCCTCCTGGGACTCTTAAAGTGTGTATTAGACCACTTGATACTTTCCCACATCTTTGAAGCTTTTTTTTTTTTTTTTTTTTGGTTTTTGTGTTTTTGTTGTTATTGTTGGTTTTTATTTTTTGTTGTTGTTGTTTTGGTTTAGTTTTTTGCTGTGTGTTTCAATTTTACTGGATTCTAATGCCTTGTCTTTTAAGGTGGATGATTATTTTCCTGGGGTTTCATCTTCTATTAATCCCATCCTGTGAATTTTTCATGTCAAATATTATATACTGTGGTCTTTAGATTGTAACTTGTTTTTTAACGGTTTTCAGTTTCTCTGGTGAGGTTTACCACCTATTCCTTCACAACATTGACTTGCTCCTTTAATGTCCTTGACTATATTTGCAACAGCTGTTCAAAGGCTGTTCTCCTAATACCATCATCCATCTGCTCTGCTTCAGTTATTGATTTGACTTTTGCCTCTTAACTTTGCCCCGCCTCTTGGTGTGTCTAGTAATATTTTATGGTGTGCTAGGCATTGTGGAGTCGCTAAATTTTGTTGTCTCCCTTAAAATAACTTGGGTTTTTTCTGGTTGGCAGTTAATTTCCTTATGGATCAGCTTGATCCCTTGGGGCTTATTTTTAATGTGTTGGGTGGGTCCGGTACAACTCTAAGACAGTGGTCCCCCTTCTCCTAACATGTGGTCCTTCCCGTGTGTTAACTGAGGACACTCAAACTCATAACAGGATCTGTTCATGCAAGACCCCGTATGCTACAACAGTCATCTTGTGGTTCTGAACGCACTCCAGATTGTTGGGTCAGCTCGTGGCTGCCTTGCTCTTGGCCTGGCCTGGCCTGGCCTCCTGGCCTCTTGACTTGCGCACGTGCCTCTGTATTCAGCCACAGGCTGGCGGATCTGACACATAGGCAGACTTCTGAAGGCTCTTCTCTGGTGACTGCTGTCTCTCCACAACTCCGCCCCGTGCCTCCCAGCTGCATTACTAGCCCTGACTGCAGGGTTGTCGCGTCTCCTAGGGAGACAGATGCCATGCTTCAGCTCTCCCTCCTGCACACCGCAATCTAAAAAGAACTACAAATCCAGAAACTGGGGCCCTCAAGGAGATCGTTTTATGCATTTGAAAGCCAGGTTCCAGTTCGCGTAAGTGTGTCTCCAACCACGTTGTGCCCCACACATTAGCCGTATTGTTTAAACGTATTTAATAATAAGCAGACATAAAAATGGCTTATGTAAAATAGCTCTGCAAGCTAAATGAAGTCCTAGGTCTCTGCCTCTCAACCTTCTCTTCCCTGGAAAAGTCACCTGAGTCAAACATAACACAGATCTAGATGAAGGTCAAAAGGCCAGGAGACCATAGCTCCAGGGTCATCTCTGAGACCCACGCCACAGGCCTCCCTAGACTTTCTACCCACTTGAAGAAGGGCTGAGGACTGGCTCACAGTATTTGGACCCAGCCAGACCTCTTGAAGTCCATTAATTTACTCGATAAGAATCAACTTATTGCATCAAATATATTCATTTAAAATCCCTAATTTTACCGGTTTAAAAAAATACATTTCTAATGTTCATTTTGTTAATGGCCAAGGACTCTAGATTTTCACAACGGCTTTTGGAATGAATGCTCCGGAATGTTTCTGATTAAAAGAGAGCTGAACGCCCAGTGTACACATTTCTCCCCAGGTATCGGCTGCCCCTATTGCTTAGCTAAAGCTGAGATCTACAAATACCACACTGTTCCTGGGAAGCTGTATGAACTACCCCAAATTCTCTTCAAGCAAAGGGGTAGCAGGAGAGAAGTCTAAAATCTGTGTCCTGTGGGCTCAGGTGCTGATGTAATGAAAGCAAACGCAGGGACGGTCCCCTCTGCTGAGGACCCTGTGGCTGCCAGGGGTCTCACTGGAAGAGACCATCCTCCTCTGCTCCTGGGCAGGGGGCTCAGAGCCACAGCCCAGGCAGGTAAGCCCCAGGGACAGAGTGTGTCACAGGGCCAGCCCAGAGCCAGAAAGGAGGCAGCAGATTTGGTGTTAGCTGCTCACGCTTCATGGCCATGCTCCAGCTGCTGCAGCCCAGGTGCGAATGGATCATTACCAGCTGAGATGAGCACCCTGGAGACGGGGAGCAGGCTCTGCAGCCGTGGGCAAGAAGGCAGAGGAAACCTAGGGGTCAGAGGAATCTGACTCAACCAGAGGCTTCGATTGCCCCAGAAGAGTGTTGCTGCCTGATGTCAGGTCCCAAGAACAGAGAGCTGGAGGCGGCGGTTGTGTTGGGTTGCAGGAGTGTCTCAGGGAAAGATCTGTGGCAGGTGGTGCATTTCAGTCATGAGGGATCATGAGGAAGCCTTCTTTCTCTCCGGCAGGGGCAGAAATCTGGAATCCCTTGGCATGATGTAGGGCTGCTGCTTTCTCTGGAAGCACACGGAGGGAATCCAGAAGGAAACCCTGAGTGGCCAGATGTGTCTCCCCGCTCAGCCACAGGTGTACCAAGTGGGAGAACAGAAGAGCCGCCCCAATCACCTGGGGCCATGTTTCCCAAAGCGCTTTATAAGTGCAGCCAGCAAGGTGGCCTGCTGGTCCAAAATGTTTGAGAACCACCCAGTTAAGTGGGCTTATGGCTGACTTGAGGTCTTTAATGAACTGATATGTGTTGGGGACATGGTGGGCTGGTAATACTTCTCAAGTAGTTCTCTCAAAAACAGTCCTGAGGCCACACTTGCCAGTCATCCTGCCAAGACTGATTTCAAGCTCCCAACGTGATGTTCCTGGATGCGTAGTTAGAAGGCGCGTAGTGTGGCTACATTGTACGATGTTTCTATACAGTAAGCGCAAACCACCTTGAGATGATAGATGACAAGAAAATGCAGGAACATAATTGGGAAGTGAAGGCTTTGAGGCTTTATCCTTAACGCCACCTGTCCGTTTATATAAAGTAATTTTTAATGATGGCCGTGTTTCAAAACCAGCTCACAGAATTTCTGAAAACGTGGCCATCAGCGCTTGTGAACAGGTACAAGCCAGCTCCAGTGCACTCCTGCTGGGACTCCCTGGGAGCTGGGAGTGGCGCTTCTCCCAGCCTGCAGGCCCCCCGCTGCCCTTTCACGGAGCTTCTAAAGGGAAGAGGATTTCGCAGACACCCCGTAGGAGGTTCTGGTTCAGTTGCCTTACAGACGTGGCCGCTGAGAAGCTTGCCCGAGAACTCGGGTCCAAATGCACGTAAGCTCTTCAGAGCCCGAGACTGTAACAGAACATCTCCTGGTCCTCCTGCTTTCCAAACTCTCCTGGATTGACAGCTGCCACGTGCCTGGCCGCATACTGTGCCAGGACTTCTGATAAATGACGACTACGGTCATGTCTCATGCTTCCAGGCCCCTTCGAGGCGTGCAGGCTCCTCTCCCCATTCTACAGATGAGGAAACTGTAGCGCGGGGGAGACAAAGTCCCAGTGTGCTCAGAGACACTCTGCTCCCATTGAAAGACCCCAGTGCCACCCTGCGCGTCAGCGTGGCTGGGTGTGGCAGAGCAAGAGTGAGGCTTGTTTCCTTCTTTTCTCAGTAAAAACGTGTCGGCTTGTAGTTTCAGCCTCTGATCCCTGAGCCAAAGTATCTCAGGGCCGACCTTGGGCAGCCCTGTGTGCCAGTGGCCAGCCACCCCACCAGGATTTGCGGACGTGGAGAGGGTTCATTTGGGCACAGAAACGGGAAGGAGGGAGGACGTTAGCCCAGTGGTCAGAGCATCCAGGGTCCACTTTTTAGGAGGCCAGTTGGTAGTCAGAGCAATGGTAGCTTTCTACTTAAAATCTTTCACATCCATGATGCCACTTGATTCTCAGAGGACTTTGTGGGTGTTTCCTGTCCAGAGAGGTCTGACTCTGTCCACAGACACATAGCTCCAAGGCCAGCAAGCTCTGCATCACCTGCCCAGTGTCATTGCCAACACATCGACAAGCTCCACGTCATCCCAGCACAGCGAGTTGCTTCGCGCTCACTGTGGAGCACAGATTAAGCACCAGTCTCCTGAATCCAACTGGACATGACATGTGACGTCTCCTTCCAGTTTTAGGAAATGCAGTGTGCAGGTCTTTAAATCAAGGTCAAGTGGAATGAATAATCACTCACGTAACAGACGTGGGGACTGAGAGGTAAAGCTGAACCCGCAGCTGGTACAATAGCCTCCATATGGTGCTCCCAAGTGTCATCACGGCAAGAGCTTCGCGAGTGTCCCCTCGCCCCTCCAGGGCTCGGCCTTGTTAGGCTCAGAGCTTACCCCTGAGGAGGAAGATGAGCTGAGCTAGCACAGCTCTGCCTCAGGGCGTCTCCAGGACTGGTTTGGGGTGTGGAAGGTGGAGGAGAGGAGGGCGTGGTTCTGGGAGACAGTGGCTTTCTTCTGCCTCTGGTTGTCACCCCTTTGAGAGCAGCACTGCCCCTATGGCTACAGCTACCCCACAGCCTGGGTCTGTGGCAGACCCCACCCTGTCACTCCTCCAACCTCAGACACTGCAACCTCTGGTAAAGGACAAACCTGACCCCGGAGGCACAGGCATGGCACCTCTACCGCCCATAGAAGCATCTTTGTGAATTCCTTGTCCTTGGAGGGCTTTGGTCATTGGCCCCCCAAAGCACAGAGCCAGTGCCTTCGTGTCCTTCTGGGGGATGGGAAGGTGGAGGCTGAAGTTCGTCCTGACCAAGCATCCCGGGGACTGCTGCGTCCCGGTCCCCACTGTGCCAGGCCCAGCGCTGGTGCTGAGACGCCCACAAGGGCAGGTCCCCGTCAGGGCAGCGATGTCACCCCATTCTACAGAGCAGAAACCTGAGGCTGGAGGAGGCTGAGAGACCCGCCTGGGCAATGAGTGAGCGCAGAGCAGGAATGGCCAGGACACAGCAGCCCTGCTCCCAGGGCGGAGGCTTGTCAAGCTGGTGTTTGGTGTGGTCTGAGCTCAGGGAGGGAGGCAGAGAGGGGCTCGGGCACCCTTCCTTTCACTCTGAGCCCTTCCACAGGCCCCTGGTGGCCTGGAGGAGCCGCAGGCCCCTGCTGGCTTGCAGCTCTGCAAGTTCCCTTAAGGATCCCATGCCCCCGCCAGGGTTCCTAGGACTCTCTAGGGTCATCTCCTGCCAGGAGGCCAAAGCCAGTTCCTGGTCATTGTGTTACCTTCCCCATGAAGGTCCCTGGGGGCGCAGGCACACTGTGAGGCCAGGTGGGGCAGAGGCCCTCTTTCAGAACCCCAGCAGACCTGGGTCCCCTGAGCCCCACTCCAGGCTCCTCCCTGGGCTGGCCTCTTGCGGGAAAGCCTGCAGGGGAGCACCTCCAGCCCTTGAAGCAGAGAATGACGTCCTACCAGACGCTGCTCAGCAGCCAAGCCCTGCTCAGCGCCTCCTTCCCTGTTCAGCATGGCAGGTGGCCTTGAGGAGAGGGGCAGCTAATGCACAGGCAGTGCCGAGCCAGGGCCTGGCTCCTGGGGATGCTCCACCTGTGCGGCTGCTCTCCATGGCCACGCTGCTGCTGTCTGGAGTGGAGGAGCTTCAGTCACTCGGGCTAAGCTCCAGGCTCTCACCACCTGGCTTTTCTTCCCAGACATGCACACATATGTACACACATGCACACACTCACACGCATGTGCACCCCACTGCAGGGGGAGCTCAGCTCCACGCTGAGCTGAGCCCATCTCACGAGGTGGCCCTGGGCTCTTCGCTCCTTCTCACCAGGCTTCCACGAGGACTTGTAATTTATCCAAAAAGTGGTGGTGTAACCTGTCAGAGGCCAAGATCCAGAGAGCTTAGGCCAGATCCAACCCGCAGACCAGTCCTGCGGGGTTTCCAAGCTTTGAAAATGGGCAACGTCAAGTCCATATCCAGATACCTGGCTCCTCCGCACTGTGCCCCTGCTTGTGGCCAGGGAGAGCTCTGAGAGGGGTCCTGCGCCCTTCTGCAGTCGTCCTGAACCTCCTGATCATCCCTGGTGCCCGCCCCTGTGGGCCTTGGGCTCCTGATCTCCTAAACGCAGTGACTTCTCAGGTGTGTGTTGTGCTCTAAAACTCAGCAGAGAAACCTTTGGTCTGCGCTGCAGGGCTGGGGAAGGATTTGTCTCCTGCCATGGGGGCTTAAGTGGCTGCTTTTGAAAGGACAAAGCAAGAGATGCTGTGATAAGATAAGGAGCTGAGGTTGGAGGCGCTCCACAGGAAGAACCGGCTTCTGCTCTGGTCCTGGGGATGAGAGGCCAGCCCACATCCCTCACAGCCTCCCCCCTCCGCAGGCGCTCCCCGTGCCCTGAGATGTGTCTGCAGCTGCTGCCATCTGCTGGGGCCTGGAGTCACTGCAGCCATAGGGAGGTGACACCGTGCCTCTGGCTGTGCCCTGCAGTTGCTGGCATTTATGAACACTTCCTGTGGCTCTTGCCTGCTCCATTCTCAGGGACTGCGTCTGCAGTGTCCCGAAAGCCTGCAACTGTGCCAGCACAGGGCAGGGACCTGCTGAGTGTGCGGTGCGGGGAGACAAGCACCAGGCAGCTTGTGCTGATCCCCTGCACTGTGGACGACGAGGGTGTTGCCCAGAGACACAGAGGCTCCCAGCGTCCTGCGCAACCTTCAAGGCGCACTGGAAACGTGCTTGACCCGGATGGCTGGTGTGTTGCTGTGGGTGATGTGGAAGGTGGCTGCCAGGCAGCGGGTAGGAAGGACCCCCTGAAGAGTGCTTGGAGCTCAGAATCAGGCTGCCAGCCCTCAGGAAGCTGAGCCAGATGCCACCACGGGCCCAGGACCACCACAAGGAGCATGCCGGCATGGGACCAGGACAGGAGCCCGCATTGCGTGTGTGTTTATGATAAACGTAACTATTTTGACCAGTTGTGGATTTACAGAACAACCAACTGGAAAGTAGAGAGTCCTCAGGCACCTCTAGCGCCCTACCGTCCCCATCATTAACATCTTGCACGAGCGGGGGCATCTGCTTCTACTGATGAGCGGCAGTGACACATTCTTATTACCTCAAGTTCATGGTTGACATCGGGGGTCAGTCTGGGGGGTTGAACATTCTGTAGGTTTTGGCAAATTCTTACCATCCTGTGCCCGCGGCCCCGACTGTCCTCCACTCCACTACTGACCCCTCCTTCCAGCACCGCTGGCCACTGCTGGTGTCCACTGCTGTCTCTAGCCTTGTGTTTTCCAGAATGTCATAAACTTGCCACCCAGGGCACTCAGCACTTCTGGACTGGTTACTTTAACACTATAGACACCTGAGTTTCCTGCATGTTTTTCTGTGACTTTTTACCTCTCCTCCCCCACCCCCCGCCCCTCTTAGGGATGCACCCAGGGCCTCATGCGTGCTAGCCAGCTCCCCACCACCAGCGAGCCTCACCCCCAGCCTCATTTTGCCTTAACACTGAGTAATATTCTGTTGAAGGCATATGCCACAGTGGGTCACCCGTCCACCTAGAGAGGGACACTGGGATTGCTTGGGTGCACAGAAACAGCTACAAGCCCCTGTATGTTGTGTCCTTCGGTGAACGTACATTTCCCACCCCCCACCCCATGGGTCCTCCAGTGCCAAGGAACACAACGGCCAATTTGTACAGTGACTTTCATAAGGCGCTGCCTTCCAAACAGTTGTGTAAGGCTCTTTTCCAAAGCGTCTTTGTCTGTTTCATGCTTTTGAATGTGGCTCTTAGTAACAGACGAGCTGGCCTGGGGTTTCCGGTTCCCTGGGATGGTGAGGCAGGGAGAGGACAGGCCTGCGACACCTCCCGTCCCATCTGCATCCTGCACCCTTGCTGAGCCAAACCCACTTCCCCTGCTGAAACAGGGACTCAACAGAGGAGCTTTTCTTTTCATCCTGCAAAGAGGGACCTGTTTCAGATGAGGGCTGGTACCCCTGGACATTTAAAATGCCCAGGTCAGCCTTTGGCTGAATGGAGGGTCCACTGCTCTGCCTTTGATTCAGAATTCTTGGCTTGAGCTTAAGGCCGGGGACCTGAGAGCAGCTTCTGTCCTGACGGGAGGCATGTTGGGTCCTAGGTTCATGAAACTCATGTCCCTAGAACCTAGACACTCTGAGGTTATCACTTTCCAGTCTTTCTGCTATGTTGATAAGTTAGCAGCTAAAGTGACATCATCCCTCCAGTTAGGGTACTTAGAAGGTTCTAGAAATCATGGAATGATAAGCCAGCTAAGTGTTTACTTCACTTTCCCCTCTTAAAAAAGAAGAATCGCTACAGTGGATTTTTCCAAGCGTATTGCTAACATCAGCAATAAAGAATGTGCTCTGGGGAAAAAAACGTAGGTGGAACATTGATACAGACTCTGGCAAGCAGTTCAGCTGAACTTGTGAAAACCTTGCAACGTCACATGACCTCTGACCTAGTCATTTCGGTCCTCGTTTCCACTAAGGAAGTAATCAGAGACGCAAACTGAGATGCATGTGGAATGAGGTGTGTGGCACCAGGCTTCCAACACCACACCTTGAAGACACCCTAAATACCCCAAACTGGGGCTGGCGTGGATTTCTAGCTCTGCATTCTACCATAGCGTACTGCTCAGACGTTGAAGTCATATCAATAAATTACTCTTTAAAGAAAAAGGGAATTTTTCTTTAAAAGGGAATCTCCAAGGGAAATTGGAAAAACATCCCTCAAAGCTTTAAAACCAAGCCTTGAAGTCGGGCTGATGCCATTCCACCATAGCAGGACAGAGAACCGGCCTTCTTTTTTTTTTTTAAACTTGTGTTTTTTATATTATTTTCCAGATTCCAAAATTCCATGTGCGGTTGCTTCTCTGCCACTCTATCTGTCTCCCTGCCCTGAAAAACAAACAAACAAGAGAACTTCATGTCCCACCCACCATGTGGAGCTAGCCATTGGCCCATGGGCTTGGTTCGCAAGACCTGTGTTCTCTGGGCCTGCCTAGCAGGGCTCCAGGGATCTCGCTTGGACTGCTTGAGTCTGGGAACAGAGAACCATGGTCTCGCGCTGCTGTTGGAGGGTTCAGTTGTGTGTCCCCCTCCACAAGTCTCACTGCCTGTTTGAACTCCAAAGAGAATGTGGTAGGACTTAGCCAGGTCCCGGAGCATCTGCTTTGGTTTACTGGACTCCGTTCAGTCCAGTCAGGGCAGACTTGACCGAGTACGTGTCTGCTGAAGTGACTTAGAGCTGCTACTTTCTGTTCAGCCGAGGTCTCTCCAAGGGTGGGGATGGGGCGAGGTCCAGGGGGGAGCTGTCTGTGAGAATCTCTCTTCAAGGAATACTTTTTCTCTTTTTAATTTTTGCTTTTCTTTTTTTAGCTTTACGTACAAAACAACACATTCCAATCAAGTTTCTTATGTACAAAGGACTCACGGAAAATGTTTTTAACTCTTACACTTTCTTGGGACTTCGCGTTTTCAATGAGTGTGTTAGATTTCTGTGGCTGTGACTAAATACCTGAGATAATGACCTTACAGGAGGAGAGATTCAGCTCCCTATCCCTGAGGTTTCCGTCCACGATCAGCTGGCCCTGTTGTTTGGGGCTGGGATGGGGCAGAGCATCATGGTGGGACAAACTGTTTACCTCATGGCAGGCAGGACACTAAAAAGAAAGGAAGGGGCTGGAGTCCCAGTATCACCCCCCAGGGCAGCCCCAGTGACCCAACTGCCCTCCACTAGGCTCCGCCTCCTACAGGTTTCCTCTCCCCTAACGCCATGGGATGGCAACCAAGCCTGCCACACAGCCTTTGGGGACACTGCAGATCCAAACTGCAGCCGTGAGCATCTAGGGAAGTTGTGTGTGTGCGCAGTTGTTTGAATTTTCACACTTGTGTGGACTCCGTGGCCACCAGCACAGGGGAAATACAAAGTGGTCGCTTCCCAGGAAGCGCCTTCGTGCTGTCCTCTTGTAGTCCCCCCTCCCTGCCACTCTGTTTGGCAGCCGCTTCTCAATCCATCATCTAAGTTGCGACTTTGCCAGAGGTCACGCAGATGGAGTCGTGCAGTCCTCGACCTTAGAGACTGGCTTCTTTCACTCAGCATGCCTCTGAGATTCGTCCTCATTGTTCCAAGTGTCCGTAGTCCGTTTCTCTCTATTGCTGAGCAGGACTGCATTCTGTGGATGTAGCCCAGTGCGCTTGTTTTGTCGTGGCTTGTGGAATACTTGGCATCTGGTTTCGAGTTTGGGGTGATTTTGAACAGAACTGCTATAATCATTTCCACATGGGTTTTTAGATGAAGATAAGTTTTCATGCTGTGTGATACCTGGGTAATTCCTGGGCGTGGGGTCTTTACTTCCATCCTTCTGGAGGTGTGCAGGGCTCTCTCCACAGGTTCATTTGCATCTTCTAGTGACTAGTGACAGTGGACACCTTCTCATGAAGTGTCTAAGTCTTTTTCTCTTTTTAAAGATTGGATTATTTGTTCTCTGACTATTGAATTCTGAGTTTTCTTAATTCTAGGTATAAGTTTTTGTTGTTTTGTGAGTTTTTGGTGGTGGTGGGTTTTGTATTTTGGGGGGGTTTCTGGACATATGACCTATAAATATTTTCTCTGTAGCTTTTACTTTTCATTCTTTCAACTGTGTCTTTCCCAGAGCACATTTTTAATTCTAATGCAGTTCACTTTATCAATTTTTCCTATTATAGATCATGAAGATTTTTCCCTGTGTTCAATCTTAAAAGTTTTGTAATTTTATACTTTATGTGTACAATTTAGTTTGAGTTCATTTTGGTATGAGACATAAGTTTTTGTCTAGTTATTTTCTTGCATGTAGATGTTTGCATGCTGTGGAGAAGATTTGTGGAGAGGATCCTGTCTCTGTTGGATGCCTCTTCACTTTTATCAAAAACTCGATTGGGTGTGGTGGCCATGCCTGTCATGCCAGAGACTTAGGAGGCTAAGGCAGGAGGATCCCAAGATAGGGCCACACTTAGCAACTGACCAAGACCTTGTCTCAAAATGAAAAAATAAGAAGGCTGGGGATGTAGTTCAGTGGAAGAGAAACCCTGGGTTCAATCCTCAGTAACACCCCCCTCCAAAAAAAAAAAAACCCAATTAGCAAAACAATAGCAAAACAATTAGCAATTGTTAACCCAATTAGCAAAACAGTAGTTGCCCACAGGAGTAGGTGTTTACTGGAATACAAGAGAACTTTCTGGAATAATGGAAAAAGGAGAGTTCTTTTATAGGTGGTGGGTCACACCAGCACAAGCATCTGTCAGAACTCATTTATTTACATATTTTGGGTCTGTGCATTTCAATGTATGTGAATTACATTTCAATTAAAATAACGAACTGGCCATGCTCATTGAAGTCCACCAGTGGCATCTGTTTTATTCCGTGGACCTACCTCTTACCTTTTGTCAATATCATGCTGCGCTGATCTGATTTGCTGTGGGCTTCTAATGGTCTTAAAATAGAAAAGTATGTCTCCTCAGCTGTATTATTTTTTCAAAAGAGCTTTGACCATCTTGTTTCTTTCCCTCTCCATATACCTTTAGAATTAGCATATTTCTAGTTACAAAAAATTTTGGGATTCTGATTGGGTGGGCATGTTTTAGACCTATAGACAAATTTGGGGATACTGCACATCTTTACCATGTTATCTCACCCAGTTTATGAACATGGTATGTCTTTCCATTTATTTAGTTTCTTCTCTGGTTTATTTCTTCATCATTTTATCAATTTCAGTATACAGATCCTTTGTGTATTTTATTACATTTACACATATCAATTTTTGGATTTATTCTAAACATTTTTGAAACCTTTGTTTTCTAGTTCCTTATTGGTAGTATATATAAATGTGGACAATGTTTTTTTTTTAACTTGCATTCTGCAACATTGCTAAACTTATTAGTTCTAGTAAAGATGTGTATGTGGGTGTAGGGGTGTTTGTGGGGAGTACTCCTTTAGATTTTCCACATAGACGTCTGATCATTTCATCTGTAAACTGGGACAGTTTTGCTGCTTCTTTTCCAACCTGTGTGCCTTATTTCTTTTTCTTGACTGATTGCACTGGCTAGGTATTCTAGTGTGTGTCAAATAGGAATGGAGATAACAGAAGTCTGTCTCATTCCCATTCATAGGAGGTACCCATTCAAACATTCATTATTACTATAATGTTCCTGTCACCTTTTCAATGATGTTTTTTATTAGGATCACTAAAGTCCTTTTTGTAATTTGCTCAGAGTTAATTTTTTAAATTTGTTCTAATTAGTTATACATGACAGTGGAATGCATTTTGGCACATGGTACACAAATGGAGCACAGCTTCTAATTCCTCTGGCTGTACAGGATGCAGAGTCACACCAGTAGTGTAATCATACATGTATACAGGGTAATAATGTCTCTCATTCTACCATCCTTCCCATCCCCACAGCCTCTCCCCTTCCCTCACTCCCCTCTGTGCAATTCAGAGTTTCTTCATTCTTCCCTACCCATGCCCCACTATGGATCAGTATCTGCTTATCAGAGAAAACATTCAGCTTTTGGGTTTTTGGGATTGGTTTATTTCATTTAGCACAATATTCTCTAGTTACATCCATTTACCTGCAAATGCCATAATTTCATTTTTCTTTAAGCCTGAGTAATATTCCCTTGTGTATATGTACCACATTTTTAAAAATCCATTCATCTATTGAAGGGCATCTAGTTTGGTTCTATAGTTTGGCTATTGTGAACTGAGCTGCTATAAGTATTGATGTGGCTGAGACACTGTAGTAGTATGCTGATTTTAAGTCCTTTGGGTATAGACCGAGGAATGGGATAGCTAGGTCAAATGGTGGTTCCATTCCAAGGTTTCTGAGGAATCTCCATACTGCTTTCCAGAGTAGTTGCACCAATTTGCAGTGCCACTAGCAATATGAGAGTGTACCTTTTTCCCCACATCCTTGCCAACACTTATTATTGCTTATATTCTTGATAATTGCCATTCTGACTTGAGTGAGATGAAATCTTAGAATAGTTTTGATTTGCATTTCTCTAATTGTTAGAGATGATGAACACTTTTTCATATGTTTGTTGATCAATTATATTTCTTCTTTTGTGAAGTATCTATTCAGTTCTTTAGCCCATTTATTGACTGGGTTATTTGTTTTATTGGTGTTAAATTTTCAAGTTCTTTATATATTCCAGAGATTAGTGCTCTGAGTCTTTTTAGAGTTATATTTTCCTTGTGAATTAATATTAAATTTTGTGAAATTTTTTACTTTAATTGATATGCTCATATGGCCTTTTTGCTTTTGACAGTTAATATTGCACTGATTGTCTTTAAATATTGAAACAACATGATAGAGCCAGGATAAAATCTATTTCCTTGTGATTTGTTATTTTTGTGTATTGTTAGATGCAAGTTGCTAGAATTCTGTGAAGGATTTTTGTATTTGTCTTTATGAGGAATATGGGTCTTTAACTTTTTTTCTTCACCTATCTTTGTTTTTAGTGTCAAGGTAAATGAGTTGGGAATAATTCCCTTCCATTTTCTGGAAAAGATTGTATAGATTTGCCATTATCTAATGACTAGATGTTTGATATAATTTTTCAGTGAAATTCTTTGGAGGGATGGTTTTTCTTATTTGGAAAATTTAAATTATGTATTTGTTTTCTTTAATAGTTATAGCACTAGTCATGTTTTCTACTGCATTTGAGTAATTTTTAATCCTTTGTGAACTCCAGAGTGACATCTCCTACCTCTTCCTTTCTGGTATTGGTAGTTTGTATTTGTCTCCCCCTACCCACAACCTTTTCCTCTTTCATCACTTTTTCTGTACTTATAAATTTCACTGATCTTTTCAAGACATCATATTTTTAGTTTCATTGGTTTTCTGTATTGTCTTCCTATTTTCAGCTTGATTCTTCCCCACAGGTTGTAAATATATTTTTATTGTTGCAGCATATTATGGTGGAGTTTATAGTTATGTTCTTGTACATGCACTTTGGCTTGATTTTTGTTCTCTATTATTTTTTTTCTGCTTGATTTGAGTGTTTTTAAATCCTTTTGTTTGTTTTTAGATTATTAAAGTGGAAGCTTTCACCATTGATTTACATGCTTTTTACTAATGTAAGCACCTAATGCTAAGAATTTCCCTCTGAGTGTAGTTTTAGCCATTGCTCTCAAGTTTTGTTTTCATTTTTCACTCAGTTCACAATATTTTCTAACTTCTCTTGACACTTCTATTAACCTAATTCCATTATGGTCAGAGAATGCATAATTATAGTTCTTTTGAAGAATTCTTCTTTGGAAGCATTGAGATTTGTTAGGATTTGTGCTCTTATCTAGCATATGGCCCTCCTTGGTGAGATTTCCACATGCACTTGAAAAAGAATTGTGTATTTTGCTGCTGTTGGGGACAGAGCTGAGTAAACAGCAGTTCAATCCAGTTGTTTGATGGTGGTGGTCAGTTCTTCTATGCTGTTTCTGATCTTCTATTTGTTTGTTCTATCAGCTACTGATGGAAGAGTGTTACATTTTCAACTTACCATTACTTCCAGCTCTGTTTTTGCTTTGTGTGTTTTTAAATAACTCTGTTGTTAGTTCTATAAACATTCAGGATGCTTCCTTCCTCCTGAGGCATTAATCCTCTTATTATTATGCAGTGTCTGTCTTCATCCCTGGTAAATTTCTTTGCTCTGACGTTTCCTTGTCTATCATTAATGTTGCCCCTGGAGCTCACATTCTACTGGTTTTGCATGATATTTCTTTTCAGTCTTTCTGGTTTATTTGTACCATTATATTTGAGATGAATTGTGTAAACAGTATATAACCAGGTCGTGTTTTTTTCTCATTCTGACCATCTTTATTTGTCCGCAGATATGTTTGGGCCATTACATTTTAATGTGGTTATGAATATGCTTGTATTTAAGTCAACCTTTTATTATTTGTTCTGTTTTCATCCTTTTTTCCCCTTTCCTCTCTTTTTGGGGAGCTATTTGAACATGTGTTTAATATTCTATTTTCATTTATCTATTCTATTTTTCACAGAACTTTAGGATTTTCTAGCTCTCTTCCTGTTATTGTTTTCTAGTTTAATTCCACTGTGGTCTAAGAGCACACTCTGTATGGATGCATTTTTTTATGATTGCATCTCTTAGTAAAGCATTTTTAGTAGGTTGCTTATGGAAATTACAATATATATAACTTCTCACTTTTAAATATTTTATCATGTCAGGTTGAATACAGATACCTAACCGGTGTGTCAGGTGTTTGTAGTAGTTGCTTGGTGTACTACATCTACATACAGCAAAAACCCCATTAGACAGTGTTATAATTTTTACCTTACAACATCAGTCATATTTTAAGAAACCCAGTAGGAGACTAGTGGGTTCCATTTTCCCAGGAATTTACCACTTCCACTTCCTGTTCACATTTCTGGTATTTCATGTTTCCTTCTGGTAGCATTTCCCCCTACCCAAAGAACTTCCTCAGAAAGTTGTTCAGATCAGGCCTGCTGGCAATGAATTTTTATAGTTTTCATTCTCTTGAGACTGTCCTTATTTTGAACCATTCCTGAAAGATGTTCTTACTGGAATACAATTCTGTCTTGATATTTTCTTAGGGCACTTTACATATGTTATGTAAACTTCACGCTGGACTCCAGCCTCTTGTGAGTGATTTGTAGTCACTTTGATCTTTAAGGAATATGTCCCCAGCTCTCTGGTTTCTTTTTTTTTTTTTCCTGCAGTTTTCAGGAATCTTATTACACTATGTCTGGACATGGATTTATTTAGGTCTGCTTAACTTCTTGACTACAGGTTTACTCCTTTTGGTGGGAGCGGGGCAGTTTTCCAGTCCTTATTTCTTCAGCTCTATTTCATGTACTAGGCTCTTTCCCTTCTTCTCAGACTCTAATAGACAGAAATGTGCAACCTTTTGATATTCTCCCACAAATTGCTTGGGCTCTTTTACAACTTCCCTGTTGCTCAGGTTGTGTACTTTCTCTTGATACATCTTGAAGTCCATTTGCTGATGAGCCTGTCTGCTCTCTTTTGAAATTCCAGTGACAGCAGTTTTTCAATTCTAAAAGTTCTTTTTCGTTCTTTCCATCTTCAGCTTCTTTGCGGAGACTTTCCGTTGTTCCATTTATTTCAAGAGCGTTCAGGATTTTTTGCCAGAGCATGTTGTTAGTAGCTGCTTAAACTCTTTGTCAAATAATTCCAACATCTGCGTTAGCTCAGCGTCGGCATCCTTTCCCATGTGAGTCTGGAGGCCCTGGTTCTTCACATGCTACATGACCCTGTGTTTGTGCTGCACATTTCTAAACGTCATGATAGGAGCCCCTGATCTTGCTGAGTCCCCTCTGTCTCTGTGGGAGTGCTGATGTTTTCTTTCAGCAGGTGATCAACCCAGTTGGGTTCAGGCCTCAGTTTCCATGCCGCTTCCTGTGGATTGTGGACTTGGGGTCAGCTCAGTTTTTTAATCCCTTGCAGTACTGCTCAGATCTGTCCCAGATGTTCACCACGCAGCCCAGCCTGGAGTTTGGGCGGTAGTCTGTTCCACAGTTCTGTTCTAAGGTCTGTGCCTGCTGTTTGGGCTCATATCCAGGCCTGAGTAGCTCCAGGGTGAGCCCAGGAGGGTGCAAGCAGTTGCCTCCTCTCTCTCCCGATGTCCTTGACACTCCTCCGCTCCCTGGGTCCATTTTGAGTTTAGTTGGACAGAAAACTGGGCTGTTCTCACCTCCCCCTGCCATACATGTTCCACACAGTGCTTGCACCAGTGCTACGTTTCAGGATGGTCGGAGCAAACGAGCAATGGGGGTCTGCTTCCCCCTGGAGACCACAGCCCCTCCCCTCGGAAAAGAAGCGTCCTTGCTTAGAGTCAGCAGCTGTGGCCCCTGATGGCTGCCTTGGACTCCACTGCCATTAGCACCAAGACCCCAGAGAGCACAGGGGCAAGAGATCAGAAAAGACTGGCAAGAACGGAAAAAGGAATGTTCCCCCTTCCCTTTGCGCGTCTGGGACCAGGGGCTTCCCCAGGACTTCTCTGTCTGCACACTGACGTCTCTTCCTGTGTGGTTGTGTTTGGCCCTGTGGATGCCAGAGGGAGAGAAGAGTGGAATTCCCTGCTGGTGCAGCGTCCCTCGCAGTCTGGGTTTCGTCCCCAACCCACCTGCCTGGCTTGCTTCTCAGAGTCCTCAGGGAGCTGGTCTGTGCACGCTCCGGGACGTACAGCTGCTTCCAGTGGAGAGGGCATTCACTAGACGTTAACTGGATTTTCTTGTTTTCTGTATTCTTTCTTTTTTTATTTTCTGCAGTACTGGGAATTGAACCCAGGGCCTTGCACATGCTGTGCAAGCGTTCTACCACTGAGCTACACCCCAGTCCTTTCTGTTCTGAGACAGGGTTTCACTGAGTCACTGAAGCTGGCCTTCAACTTGAGATCCTCTTGCCTCAGCTTCTCAGGTATCACAGGTGTGCACCATCACATGCCCCTGGCTCTTGCTGCCTGTGTTCTTGAGGCTTTGGTGTCGGGAGACTCACTGAGTTGTGAGGCACTGCCCCCCCAGAGGTAGCTAATTCCCAGAGATGGCAAGCAAGTCACAGGGCCCACACCAGTTCACATGAAGACCACAGCCACTCTCCTAACGACCTCCTTCACTCACTCTGACGGCCCCACCACCGTCCATCTGTTCTAGTCACCTTGTTTTAGTCAGCTTTCTCATCACTGTGGCTGGAAGACCTAACAAGAATAGTTTTAAAGGAGGAAAAGTGTATTTGGTACTTACAGTTGCAGAGGCCTCAGTCCATGGTGGGCCATCTCCATTGTTGTGGCCCCAGGTGGGACAGAACATCATGGCAGAGGGTGTGGAGGAGGAAGCCAGCTTAACACATGGCCACCAGGGAGCAGAGAGAGCTGTGCTCACCAGGGACAGAACAGAAACCCAGAAGACCCGCTCCCAGTGACTCCCACCTCCTCCCACCTGCCTTGAGTTCCCGCCCACCTAGTCCCTATCGGGACTGATGCCCTGATGAGGTGATCTCTCTCTTAAGCTGGTCCTTTCACCCCTGGGCCTTCTTGCATGGTCTCACAATGTGCTTTTGGGGATAGCACATGTCCAAGCCATAACACACCTCCCACCAAGTTGCCAACAACTTAGGACCATTGCTTCACCCCAGAGCCTGGGACGAGTCCACGCTGGCCAGCTCCATGCTGGCCTCCCTGTCTGGCCTGTTCCTCTCTAGGAGGTCACAGCACAGGTGCTTGCCACCTCACCCCCTGCCTCCTGGTCAGCACTGGTGCCTCCCTGAGTGGCCCTGTGGGGGGCACACTCCTTCCTCCTGGACGCCATGAGTAGTAGACCCATGTGTCCACCGCACCCCTCTCTGATGGACTGGCCCTGACACATGTGCCCAAAAAATCATGAAACTTACAATTTAAAACAAAGATGGAATGGGATCCCCTTCCTTCCTCTCACCTGGACCGGTTGCTTTTCTTTCCTTTAAAGATTTCAATTGGATGTGCATCTATTTTGTTCTTTTCTTTTTGTAGTAACAATGAGCTTATCACCTAGAACTTTCTTGAATCAGGGGAACTGGTTCACTGCAGTGGATGTGGAGTCCCCTGCCCACCCCCACCCCCACCCCCAATTCACTTGCTGGGTTTCTAATCTGTGGTGATGGAATTAGAGGTGGGGCCTCTGGGGGGTGATCAGGCCAGAGAGTGGAGCCCCGTGACTGGGAGCAGTGCAGAGAGCTGGCTTACCCCTTCTACCACGTGAGGACCCAGCCGGAAGACCCCTGAGTCAGATGCCGTCATCTGTTGACGCAGACTCTGAGTAGAGGGTGTGGTTCTGGGCATTTATTTCAGAGGCCAATCCGGGAGCATCAGAAGATAATTTGGAGACTAAAGTGAGAGCAGAAGGGTGAGTTCTTGAGAAGGCTGCCTTGGAGGGCAGGGCCCCGGGGCTCATCTCCGCTGCAAAACTTGGCAAGATAATCTAGAACAGTCCTCAGAACTCCTCATGGAGGAAGGAGGAAATGAGGGTGACTTCTCCTCTGACTCGCTTCCATGTCTTGTGCAGGGCTGTGCCTGTGTTGTGGACTTTTGTTCTTGTGCAGTGCTGGAGAGGAACCTCGCTCGGCCTTGCACATGCCAGGCTCACACAGAGCCACTGACACATCTTCAGTGGGGTCCCCAGCACCTCCGTCCAGCTCTGCTCAGGAGCATCAGCAATTCTAGGTAAAGAGTTGCAATAGGGCAGAGCTGGCACGGGCGTGTTTCAGTCAACTTTTTCACTGCTGTGACCCCAAGACCTGAGAAGAACAACTTAGAGGAGGGAAAATTTATTTTGGCTCATGATTTCAGAGGTACAGTCCATAGAGGGCTAACTGCAGCTCTGGGTTCCAGTGAGGCAGTGCATTCTGGAGGGGGAGTAGGCAGAGCAGCTCAGAACATGGCCTCCAGGAAGCAGAGAGAGCTCCACTCATCAGGGACAAAATACGAAAGCCAAAGGCACACCACCAGTGACCCACCTCCGCCAGCCGCACCCCACCTGCCTACCGTTACCACCCAGGTAATCCACATCAATGGATTAATGCCCTGATTAGGTTAAGACTCTCATAACCCAATCATTTCACCTCCAAAACTTCTTGCATGGCCTCACACATGAGCTTTGGGGGATGCCTCACATCTAACCCGTGACACTGAGTTCAGAGCAACCTTGGAGAAACACAGCACCTGCCACAGAAACATGAATTAGCTTGCTTCAGCTCCCCTGGCTCCTCACTTGGCCATTCCTGAGAGTGGGTGAGACGGTATATTGATTGCACATGTGTTTTTGGTTTATTTCGTTTTTGTTTTTGTTTTTGTGGTACTGGGGATTGAACTCAAGGGCACTCGACCACTGAGCCACATCCCCAGCCCTATTTTGTGTTTTATGTAGAGACAGGGTCTCACTGACTTGCTTAGCACCTCGCCATTGCTGAGGCTGGCTTTGAACTCGCGATTCTCCTGTCTCAGCCTCCCTAAGTGCTGGGATCACAGGCTTGAGCCACCGCGCCCGGCTGATCGCACATGTGTTGATACATCACCAATGACTCTCCAGGAAGTCAGGAGCGGTAAAAATTATCAAGCTTCCTCTGTATTTGGAAAGATGAGATGGAGGTCAGGAGTGTGATATTCCCAAGCCTGCTTCATCCATCCATCCATATATTTATTCATTCATAAAGCAAATGTTTGTGGTGAACAGAAATCAATAAGCAAAAGTCCTTGCAAAGTTCAGATGCTGCTGTCAGCTAGACAGAATAGTTATTATTAGTCGAATTAAATTATACCTGCTGAAATAAGTGTGGTATAAATTACCATTGGAACACAGAGGTGGAAGCACGAAAAGGCTGTGTTTATGTCCTAGAAGAAGAGAATCGGGAGCATTTTTTCTTGTGGCTATTGTGACAGGTTAATGGGACCTGGGCTGACATCGTCACCTGGCACAGGTGCCCTCAGCCTCTTCACACAATGACCTAGGCTTCCTCACAGTGTGCAGCTGGTTCTAAGAGCTGGGGTCCCAGGGCCCTGGCAGAGCCGTTGGGCCTTTGACTGGCCAAGCCTAGAAGTCATGTAGTGTCCTGTCCACTGTTCCACCAGCCTGCCCACGCCCCCAGGACGGAGCTCGGAAGTCCCATGGCAAGGGCATGAGATGGGAAGGCAGATGCTGTTGGAAGAAGTCCTAGAAAATACCATCCTTCTCTTCAAGTGATAAACTTATTTTGGGCACTGGAGTCTCTCTAATTTCTGATACATACTATTTTAAATTGCTGTGGTCAGGGAGCCTCCTAAAGAGTTGGAGGAGGACTCACTACCTGATGTGTTCTGCCCACACACCTGCCTGGACCTGCTCAAGCTCATGGAGGCAAAGATGCTTTATGTTTTTTGAGACAGGGTCTCACGGTGTGATCACTGACTGTAACACGTGAGCACGTATGTGCCACAGGTCCTCTCTGATGCCATTCTCAGGAGTCCTACAAAGCCATCCTCAGTACACTTGGTGGGAGGCTTCGTCCTTCCACAGGGCACTCCCGCTCCACTCGCTGCGCATGTGACGACTCAGCGCCGGCTGAGAGTCTCTGTCCTGTGACCTGGGTTCTTCATACGGGAGCTTTAAAACGATGTTAAACCATCTTCAAGACAGACGGCAGGTAATGGGACATACTGAGCATGGTGACACAGAGTACTGAGGATGTTGCCACTGGAGTACTGAGCACGATGACAATCAGTACTGAGCACAGTGCCACTGAGTACTGAGCATGGTGACACTGGAGTACTAAGCACAGTGACAGTACTGAGCACAGTGACACTGAGTACTGAGCATGTTGCCACTGGAGTACTGAGCACGATGACAATCAGTACTGAGCACGGTGCCACTGAGTACTGAGCATGGTGACACAATACTGAGCATGGTGACACTGGAGTACTAAGCACGGTGACAGTACTGAGCACAGTGACACTGAGTACTGAGCATGTGATCAGCCATCAGGTCCTGTGTGCGGTGCTCTCCAGCGCTCCCCAGGAGCTGGCAGGAGGCAGCACCGCCATCTGCAGCTCCCTCCGGCCAGCCAGCATCCCGCCCGGGTGTAGACGGGCTGTGGACTTTGAGACGGTCACCAACTCCCCAGTTTTGGTTTTGTACTCTGTGCAGTGGGAACGGGGCTCCTAGGTTGTCGTGTTGCGGTGCTAACTTAGTTTCTGGGCCTTGGGAGGTGGCACATAGAATGTTGAGACGACTCCAGCGTAAGGTCCCTCTGGGGACAGAGGGCAGGGCCACATAAGTAATATTCCCATCTGTGAGTCCTTCCAGCTCTGGGAGCAGAGGGACGGCAGAAAGTCTGGGAGCCGCCGCCCTCCGGTGCAGCGGGGGCTGGCTGTGGGGACGTTGTTTCATGCGCTGTTCCTCACCTCAGCCCTGGGTGCCCTCTGTGTCCCTTGCAAGGGGCTGGCAGCCCCGGGGCTGTTTGTGCCGAGTCCTCACAGGCACATGGTAATTGGAGGAGCCGTGCTTGGGCCTGGAGTGTGCTCAGCACAGCCTGCCAGCTCCCCTTCCTGGCAGTTTGATTTAGAGCCAAGCCTGCGGTGTCACCCCTGGGCTGTGACAGGGCTGTCAGGAAGGGCAGAGCCGGAACCTTCCCTGCCTTCAATTAGAGCCTGGTCCTCCGCCGCGCAGCAGGGAGACACCCCGGCCACACGGAGAAGGAGGGGGCAGGAAAATCACCGTAGGCCCGACACTGGTCCTGGGCTCCTCCTGTACTGTCCAGTCTAGAAGCCGTGAGGAAGCCACAGCAGGGTCACGGGCAGTGTCAGCGCGAGGACGGCCTGTACCCTCTGGCCTGGGCCTGGTGGTTTTCTGAATCTTAATTATCATATCGGTGCCACCCCACCTTCAGTGACACCCGCTCCTGGTGAGCCAGCTTGCCCTTATTACCGTCTGAGTGGAAATGGGTTTCATGAAACTGGAAAACCGGGCTTGGCTAAATTTAGCTTTAATTAGGCGGCGTCGCCTGCGATGGCTCCCTCCCTCCATTCAGACCCGCTCGCAGCAGCGCTGACGGAGGGTTGGCAGGGTTTTGTGCCATCTTCACAGAATTCTCTGCCACAGTTCTTGTGAGCATGGAGATTGTTTTGAGCCACAAATGGTTTTGCAGATGGAGTCTGAATCCCCTACTGTGACTCAGACACCATGAGGGAGAGTTGGCCGTGCCCCGCAGCTGCCAGTTGACAAAACTGCTGTCACAGACAGGACGTCAGGGCTCCCCACCCAGGATGGGCACCCTGTGGCCCCAGAGGGGACTGACCCGGCTAACCCAGATGGTGTCTCTGTCACCTCTGTATGGGGGGGTTTCCACCTGAAACCAAGGCCTCAGCAGATCACTCACATCTAAGCGGGGATCAGGGTCCTGGTTCAGAGGCAGGCTCAGAAGCCCAGCTCCACATGCAGTGCTTGGCCCTCTGACTCAGGGGAGGTCACCTCCTGGTACTTTGCTTTCCTCCCCTATGGCGGGCCGGCTTCCTGGAATGGCGGTGGGCACTGGGTTAACACACGGGAAGCTTTGGAACAGGGCTTCACACAGCATGTGGCTTGGGAGCGTTAGCTGCTGCTGCTGTTATGTCACCACAGGGCCCTGGAAGACAGCCTCTGAGGAGTGTCCACCTGGTGGGGCTGGCTGTAGCTGGGTGGCGGGCTGGGAGCATGGGAGCAGTGCACACAGGGGGCTGGGTCTGTCCAGAAGCACGGCAGGAGGGGGAGCAGGGGAGGAGGAGGAAG